>JADRCD010203372.1:0-11640 GCA_019843815.1 Montemys delectorum
AGAGAGAGAGAAGACAAGACAAAGTCTGACTGTAAGTCTCTACCCTAGACAAGTCAGAAGTGAAAGTCAGGTGTGCATACCACCTTGAGGTCTCAGCGCTCGAGGTTGCCCTCAAGTAAAGAAGTATGTGAACACATACTCACATTAGTTCCTGGGAGCTGCCAGAAGGAACCTCCCCCTGCTTTAAGTCCAGGCTAATTTAAGCCTTTAAAAGAGAAACAGCCTTAGGCCTGTGAGAAGGTTCTGGAATGCTTGGAAGAACAGATAGAGCTGGCTAAAGACTAGCAGAGGGCGGGGATTAATTAGGACAGGGGTGGTGCCTGTCATAACACGTAGTTCTATCACGATGGTAATAAAACCTTCTGGGAAGGAAGTCAAGAAGGAAAGGAAAAATCAGAGAAGTCTCCCTCTCCCCCCACCTCTCCACAAGGAAGCAGTTCGTCTCCTTGCAGAACGACAACCCTCAGGATACAGCAGTTGTCTTCAAATCTGTGACCATAAAAAATCATTATCTCTGTGAAATACAGCAATTTGGGAGATAATCAAACGGTGACCAGGGGGCAGAGCTGCCAATCTGAAGGATTATGCTCCCTCGCCCGCCTGCTCCTGACCTTCCTGGGAGCCAGCTGTCTGTGCACGAAGACTCCCCTTCCACTCGGGGCACCTTCATTAGGCCGCCTTCCTTCCTTCCTTCGTGTACAATCCATTTGCATAACACCCTGGCTTTCTTAATTAGCACTTCATTTCTCCCTTGACTTATTTTGTGGCTGAGTTCACTGTCCCCCGCATTCTGATCTTCTCTTTTACAGAAATATTGAAAGGGTTAGGGGAAGTTGGGGGTGGGGTGGTTAGAGGAGAGTAAAGGAAGAGAAGGAAGAGAGCATGCAAATTAAGGCCTTGGTAATTAGCCGTTTAATATTTTCAGGTTTGTGGGAGGCTTTTTCCCTAGTCTGCTTTAGGAAAGATTTATTCTTGGCTCTTCTAATTCTGCATTATGTCAATACAAGGGCACTTTCTTCACAGGTATTCCCTTTGAATACACTTTATCAATGTTGATGGGTCTTTGGTTTTAGATTTTCAAAACTCCCATTAGCTCCGCAAGAGAAAGAGAGCCCACTGGGCCAGTATCAGGATATAGTCACGAGTGGAGGGGTGTGGGTGTAGGGGTGTTGACTAGCAATCTTTTTCTTGGAAGATCCATTTAGTACTGATTTCTTCCTTGAATATTTTTAAGCAAATGAAATATGATTAATACAGTCATTATGACATAATTCTACAGGATATATAATTCTTTCATTTTAACATTTAAAATTAAATTAAAAAATTGTTTTTTGAAAACTTCATTCCTAAACATAACATGTACATCTCTCCCGTACCTCCCTCACCCCAACTCCTCAGGAGGCACCTCCCAAATTCATGATCTTTACTTTAACATTCTTACATATATGTGTAAAAATGTATGTACAATCTACTGAATCTATTTAGTGTTGCGCAAACAGGTACATGTGTCCTGGGCTGACCACTTGGGACTGGACAGTCTGTGCAGAAACTCCTCCCTGGAGGAAACTGATTCTCTTTCAGGAACCTGTGGCACTTCATCTAGGGGTGGGACCATGTGAAATTTTCCCTGTGTGAGTTGCCATGTCAACTGGTATCATTATTATGCTGGTTTTATTAGAGCAACCACATTGACATTTGATAGATGCATTTTCCTTTCATGTCTAGGGGACACTACTCAGCCACAGTCATCCTGTCCTCTGGCTCTTCCAAACTTTCTGTCTTCTCATCTATAGCTTTTTCTGAGCCTTCAGTGTACAGCTGTGTTGAAGGAGTGTCAGATAGGTTAGGTACCACATAGTCACGCCTTTACCTGAGTAGAGAGGCCCCAGTTCCTCCACTTTAAGGAGAAGCTATACCAAGGGTGAATATTTGTTTCTGATCATAAAGAAAATAAATTCTCCTAAAGGGGCACAAGAGACACTGGATAATCACCTTGAAGGGATTCGGAAGTGATCATTACTTAAATCACAAACTGTCATACTTGATTTAGTCCCAAGATATATGCACTATACGCCTACAGATGAGTTTCTTAAAAGTATAAAAGTATATAATAGTATCCCTTGCATTTTTCATTTCTTTAAATGGTTTAATGATGTAGTGTCTTTCCTGTTGGACAATATTTCAAATATTTTTTTATTTAAATATCTAATCAGTCCATCCTCATCAAAAGTATAGCATGGGGTAGAGTAAATGTGGAAAGGAAAGAGAAATTTAGATGCTCATAATGCTTACTAGACACTTGAGAGGAAGTAACACATGTATAAACAGAATGGCCATAGCCCTGTGACAATTAATGGGTTCACATCCTAAACAAATGGAACTTGGCCAGGACTCTCAGAGTCATACTAGAGAAGGTCGCTCCTTTGTTGAACAATCCTTAGAGACTGAATCTCCAGGTCTAGACCATTCTCATGACCACATGATCACATTCCATCTCTGCGTGTGACTAGTTTCTTTCTGGTTTCCCTCTGCCCTCCCCTTCACAATGATCTAGGCTACTAACAATACTCTTGTGGGAATGTTGGTTGGTGCTATTAAACTAATAAGACTAACATGTGAGTGATGCATAGTATGAACTACCTCAAATTTTATTCTGTGACTAACAACATCCTTGATAATGGTAAAATGGTGACGAGCCAGATCTTAAATACACTTTTACATATGACTTCCTAATACTATTCAAGTTACACACACACACACACACACACACACACACACACACACACACAGAGAGAGAGAGAGAGAGAGAGAGAGAGAGAGAGAGAGAGAGAGAGAGAAACTTCATGTCTACTGACTACAAACAATCTACTTTAAGACATTGTATGCTTTATGCTTGAAATTAGTTAATCACTTTGAAAGTTTTGTTTGATCAGTGTGCCCTACAGCTGGTAACTCTGAGGCAAACATAGAGTTTATTAATTTGGTTACTATGAGTATATTGACCATTTGGAGGCAGGGTCATCATTTTTGCTTTTGTAATCCCATAGCAGCTTAATCTGTTTTTACATTATTAAATGCACACACACACACACACACACACACACACACATAAATAAAAAGAAAAGAAAATGGAAAGCTGGTTCCAGAAAGGAAACATTTCGACACCAAACATTCTTGAAGGAAATGATATTTGCAAAAGAATTTATATCTCTAAAAATATAGATTCATGTACAGTTATAACTACAAGACTTTTTTATTAAATATTTTCTTTATTTACACTTCAAATGATATCTCCTTTCCCGGTTTCCCCTCCAAAAACACCCCTGTTCCCTCCCACCTCCCCTTGCTCACCATCCCACCCTCTCCCGCTTCTTGGCCCTGACATTCCCCTACACTGGGGCATAGAACCTTCACAGGACCAAGGGCCTTTCCTCCCATTGATGACTGACTTACCCACAAGACTTTTGTTACACGTAAAAATTATGCTTTCCTTCATATATCAATATATACTTATATTTAGGATAAAATATTTATAGTGCACTAATATGCAAATGACAACTCTTTTATGACTGATATATTATTTTTACTAAGTAATCCTATGCATACCTACTTTATAAACCATTCATATCTACTCATACTTCCAATTCCATTTTTTAATGATTTTCTTTTATCTACATTTTATTTTCAGCAGAAATCTAATTTCCCTCTTTCTGTAAACATGCTGAATGTAGCTCTATAATCTCTACAATTAAAACACAGTAATAAAAACACACAGGGCAAAGGACAGACCAAGAAGTCACATTGTCAATGATAGATATTACTCATGAGCAATAGGAGGGAGTAAAATAGTATGAGAAGCAACATTTGAAATGTTAAGGTTTGAAATATTTGCCCACGATGTTATTTTAACATAGTTGATTGCACTGAATGGATGTGGGTCCGTGTCCCTAGAGATACTTCTGTGAGCACGAAGTGTCTGCAGGTGTGTGCCTCCAGGTAGGTCACTGAAAGACAATGCAAATGAAGACAATTTCCCCCAGTGGCAGCAACCATAGAAATTAACAAGCAGAAACCTGGTAGGCGCTAGCATCACTCTCAATAGCAAGATAAGTTTCAGGGCCGTTTTGAATTTGCCCTCCATTAATTCCTGGATTACCCTTCTCCCACAGATGTATGCCACCAAGTTTAAACACAGAAACTAAATATGAGAAATCCTTAATTATCCGTGCATAGACTATGCGGGTTGTATTTTACCCAGGGCTTATTTAAATCTCCACATGATCTAAGACACCCACTTGCTTGTTTTTTTGCAGCACTACCCTCTATGTCAGTGGGTCAGCACCTTGGCAGATCATTTTAATACAAGATGAAAGTAGGTTAATTTCTGCCACCTCCATAAAAAGCGTTATACTACACATTTATTTAAAATTAACCAGTTGTCCCAAATCTTGTTTTCATTTATTTCTACTTATATAGAAACTCATTCTGAACAGTTTCTAAGTAGAGATATTTGAAAAATGGACAAACGGAGAAGGAAAACACTTTATTCAATGAGTCAAGCGCTTTAAACATTTATGTAACTCTGTGTCTTCGTAATCTCATGAAGTAGGTAACAAAGGTCCCCATTTCACATATAAGGAGATGAAGGTGGACGCATGTTAAATACTTTCCTGAACATAACCACTGAAAATAAGGAAGTCTGTGCTTTATGTCATGTCTCTGATGTTGATGGAATCTCGATTGTAAATTACTTGATTCTGATGTTGTCTTAGACTCATATACATATGCAAAATTCATATATGTATTATGCATATGAAAAGTTTCAATAATTATAAAAATGAAAGACATATACTGAAAGGAAGTATCCACAGTGTGGCAGAACTCCATTCACTGAAATAAAATAGCTTACAGATGTATATTATACAAAGCATATGATAAAATTACTTAAGCTAAACTACATAAAACTACATAGAACTTAATGATACACCAAATTTATGTATCAGAGTGTCTGCTAGATCAGTCAAAGCAAGGAGGTGGAATAAAGAGGATCTCCTGAACATGCTTTTCTATATGTTCTCTGATAATATATGTGTTTACTGGTAATAAAATGGAAACATGGAAGGCTACCATACTGTCGCAATGGGATGTCCTGCTACAGAGCTGGCAGTACAGCCACCAGATGTTCACAATAGAAGGCAAGGAAAGACAATTAATACAGTTCTCTTCCTGCAGGGCAGTATTGATCAAAAGGGAAACATATAAACATGCTTCATCATTCAAATGCTAATGAATCCATAAACCTTATTATTTCTTATCTATCTTTGAGTTCCCACAGAAGTTTTTGATGACATACCAAATTTGTGTTAGTAATGTTTACACTCTGTACATACATTTTCTGTTATTGAATAGACAGGCAACTATTAATAGAAGAAAATGAAATATGTGAATATAATCCCAAATAATATATTATTTGTAGACTTGCAGGTATGTAAGTTTTTTATCTCACTCTTTTTCTCTCTCTGCTTGAAGTATACCTTTCATAGGACAAGAATTATTGCTGGGCAAAATATCAAACAAAAAACCAAAATCATTTGCTAAGTGAAATAACAGAAAACATTTGAAAATTTTGAACTTTTCAGAAGACATATATGATGAAACTGTTTCGCATTCTGCACAGGTTGCACAGATTAATCTCAAGGATCAGAGACCCAAGCAAGAAGACTTGCCTGGGTTGTCTGTGTGGGGATAATGTACTCCTTCCTGATGAGGAGCCAGCTCCTTCTTGGCCAGACTGTGATGCACTCTGCCAGTTCTGTTACTGCTTTCCTTAATTTGATTTTACAAAATGGAGTATTCCACAATACAAGCCTAGCACACTTGAAGCGAGAAGGGTTCTAGTGAAAACATGACTCGTGTGCCTCAATGGTTACTTCTTTCACAGAGGACCCAAATTTCGTGTCTAGCATCCATGTGAGGAACCTCAGAACTATCTGTAACTCCAACTCCTAGGCATCCTCTAGATGACTCATGCCTCTGTGTTTATACACACACACACACACACACACACACACACACACGCACGCACACACACATGCACATATACACATACACATGAATACTCAAAAACAAACTTCTAAATTAAAAATATAATCTTTGGGACCTGGTGAGAATCCTCATCAGTCTGCAGTATGTCTTTCTCTTGCAGAAGATCCAGGCTATATTCCTAGCAATCACATGATGATTCACAACCATTCATAACTCCAGTTCCAGGGACTAGGATACCCTTTTCTATATGGTACACATATATACCCACAAGTAAAACATTGGTCCATAAAATAAAATGAATACATCTAATTTTTAAAAAGAAATCCTGACTTGTTACAAATTTATACCATGACTCTGGTGAGTTAATTATAATGCCTGACTCCCAGTAAGAGGGTGATAATAATTGTTCAAAGGTAAGAGGGTGATAGTAATTGTTATTTGCTATACGATTGGTGTAATTTCCTCAGCATCAATGAAGAATTATTTTGTTCCATGTAAAATGAATTTATAGTTATGCTAAAGAGTAGGGGCCACAAGTGTAACAGAATCCAGAATAAAATTTAGCACACAGTAGATATTGAATAAATCAGTAAGTGGTAGAAATATATACTCATCACATGAAATTTGGAAAGTAATTCCAATTCAACCTAAAAGTTTTATATTTTACAATCATTCTCCTGTCTTTCTGCTCTATATAGTTGAGGTTATCCTACATTTATAGCTTTATAATAATGTCATATATGATCAACATTTCCATAGATCAGTAGAAAATAATAACAGTTGTCATGATGGTTAATTTTATGTGTCAGTTTGCCTGTGCTGAAGGTTTTCCATATGGCTGTCACAACATAGTTTCTGGGTATGGACATGAGAGCTTCCCAGGGAGACATTAAAATGTGAATAACCAAAATGAGCTAACAAGATCTGCCCTCACAGATGGGCATGGGCACCACCAAACCCACTGAGAGTTGGAAGAGACCAAATACATAAAGGAAGAACAAGTGCTCCTTGTATTGGGATATTTGTCTTCCTCTATAGTCAGATAGACATTAGAGTTCCTAGTTGTTTGGCCTTTGGATTTGGGGATTTAGATGAGCACCTGCCCCCAAGACCCTGTGCCCACATCTCCTGTGACTATCCTTGTGAACACCTATCTATCATCTTTCTTTTCCATTGGTTGTGCTTCTCTGTAGAGCTCTAACATAATTATGATTTCTATAGAAGTATAATATCAAATTTGAGTGTATTACACAAAGTGCTTAATTTAATTAAGCTTTTGCCATTTTAAGTACTGCATCAGCTGCATTATGGGTAGTTTATGCAGCTCTGTATTCTAAAATGCTTATCTTTGTACCAAGAGACACATATATGTGGGAGATAACCTCTAACTAAATATAAAGAAGAGTATCCCAATGAGCAGCAAGAAAGAGAGGCAAAGGGGAGCTCAGGATCATTTCTGTGAACAGAAAGGGAAAGGATAACTTGTCAGGCAGCGTGGGACCTCTTATTCTAAGTTCCTATAGTTTTACAGATTTAAAATGTAAAAAGTAATAAAGCATTTCATGAAACCTCTACATATCAAATAAAATTTTCTTAGAGTAGATCTATAGGTCATTGCTGGAAGTTTTACATGCATTCAAAGGAGTCTAGAGGGATGAGATGCTTATAAATTTGGAAATTAAACATGGTCCTGAAGTTCCTTAAATGGGACAGAAAATCTTTACTAATGGCCTTATATTTTTGTTACTTTAATTTACATTAATAGTTACAGTGAGAGGATGTAACTTCTGAAATAACTGCAAATTAGTTGGTTATATTATATATGTGTGTATATATGTGTATATATATATGAGTCTAGCTATATATACATACATACATACATACATACATACATACATACCAAGAATATGTATGAGAATCTTGATATACATACACATGTGCAAATAATATGGAAGACAAAACTATTGGAATTACATGTAGAGAATATAAATGAAACAGTAGACACCCTATCTTTCCCCTTTAAGATTTAAGTAAATAGGGAAAGACAGAGTTGTGGGACTAGACACCAGATAACACAAATCCCAAACTACAAGTCTTGAAACTTTTATTTAAATCTACCTCATAGGTAGTACCTAACTAGTACCACAGGCGTGGTAAACTGAGTAGATGTTTAGATAACATTTATGGCTCTATAATGTATAACAACTGTTTCATTGGACATTGTGTGTCTTATGATTTGAATAGGAAGTGTTCCTCATCAGCTTATGTGGAGAAAGTAGGTTAGTCACTGGTGGACATACTTTTGAGGGTCGGATGCAGTTTTTATTCTCTTCCTCCTTCTCTGTTTCCTGTCCATCATGAGGTAAGCAGGCTCACAACATTCTCACGCTGCCATGAGTGTTTGCCTCACCATGGGCCTACACTCAGAGAGCTAAGGACTCTGGACTGAAACCTCTGAAGTTGCTCCTTTAATTTCTCTTTTGTGTGTTTAGGCACTGATACAGTAAAACTAACTAATGTACCAGGTCAAGCATTTAGGTACTTCCACTCTTGCTTTTAAGCTTACATGTATTTCAAGGGGCACATATTCTTTCTTACTAATTCCTTCCTGCTTGAATCACTAAAGACACTTAGTGTTCCAGTTTTCTGCCAGTGTTGGTTTTCTTTGGTTGTGATGAGAAGCCATGTGAACTTCCACTTTCCAGCCATGCTCTCTCACACACCCATCTCCTTCTGGCACTGAGGTTTCATCAAAACAAAATTATCATACACCTGGAATAAGACTCAATATCCTACCCTATTGACCTGTCTGTTTCATAGATTGACTTGTACAGTACATTTCTATTTAGTATTAGTCTCCTGGGGTTCTGGCTTGATTCTAGACACATTGGGGAGACTGTGACAAGATGCCACTCATGCCAACTGCTTCCTGCATTTCCACTTTCACATGGATAGCAGTGCATAAGGCTGAATGGAGTGGAGAACAAAGCAAAGAGATCAAATGTTTAAAATGTATACATGTGTTTGTACTGGGAAGGCAGATGAACATACGCAGGTAGGGGTTGCCCAGGAATGAGCTGCATGGGCTAAGTCAAGTGAACATATGTGAGAGAAAAAGTTATATATATACACATATATATTATATATATAATAAATATGTATATATATAAAACTATATATAACTATAACTATATATATATGTGTGTGTATATATATTTATACACACACACATATATATAAAACAGTGCACTTTTGGGTTTCATAAACATTAAAGTTACAGGATCTGTTGTTTGATCAAATGGCTTATGATTAGAAAGTATGACAAACACTAGCTCTCATACAGGCAATAATCTTTCAGGTCCCTAATTGGAATTTTTTTAAAGTCCCTAAACCCCTCAATTCTAGGTTACTTCATATTATACATTTCCAGTCAATAAGAAATACAAATGTTTTCCCCTATGGCTAGAAAAATTGTCTTTTCTGAAAGTAGATTTAAATGTTTGTTTATGGAACTTAGCATGAGATATCATTTGAGTCTCTCAAAGGGCATATACTTACTTCTTCCGCTGTACAGTTTCTATTTCCTGAGTCATTAGATTCTCCCTCCTCCTTGCTTACTGACCAGGCTGTTTTGCTGTAGATTCTCTTCCTAACATGAACTGGAGTAAACACTTCCTTTTCATCCATAGACTTTAGATTGTGCAAGAACTACAGTCCCAGAAGTAAAATAACAGGGTTTTATTTACTACAGTCTCCAGTCTATTCATTCGTTTTTATTGGCATTGAAACAACATTTGGGCAAGATTATATTGCAGATCTTTCTTGTAATATGGCTGCTTAAAGGCTCGAATTAAAAAGCTACCATTAATGCCATGAATATAAATGAATGCTAGACATAGTACCATGGATTTCTCACTTAAAGGGGGAAAATGTGGTAGAACTAGGTAGTGAGTAAAGAAAAGAGAAACATTTTCAAAATGCTTAGAATTTAATGTAATAGTGAAATAATTATTTAGTTATGTGTTCTTTTAGATTCTAGTAATATGAACAAATGTTAGGGGCATAGAGAGGAAGAAGAAAGAGAAGGAGACAAAGAAAAAGTAAAGTAAAACAAATACCAAACTTATGAAAAAGGGTTTTTCCAAATATAGGGATTCTACTGTGTGATGTTTTTTCAATGACATCAAATAGAACTGGGAACAGTACTATGTTAGAAATATGTATAACTTAATTAATTACATGGAAGTTCTTTGGAGAGTTTTCTAAGTCTTACTTCCCCTTAACTAAGCAATTTCCTTTGTCTTTGGCATCCAGTCTGGCCTGCAGGACGACAGTGCTGAGGTGACCGGGTGACTTATTGACCTTCATTTCAACAAATCACTCATTCACTTAGGTTTTGTATTCATGCATACCTCCTTATAGATTTACACTGAGCACAGTCTAAAACAATGTGAGTGAACTGGATTTTGTAAAGGAGAAAAAAAAAAAAGAGGCAGTTTTGCTTTGACGATTTGCAATCGTTATTCATCTAAAAAGAAATTCTGATTATCAAACCAAGCCAGAGCAGAAGTTATAAAACAGAGATAAAGCCAACCATGGGCATTACCCGGTGATTTCCTGAATACAAATGATCCTGCAAGATACATTGTTGTGTTAGGCTACTTTTATCCAAATTTATCAAGTGTTCATTTTAATAACTTTCATTGCCTTACTTCCACCATTTACATTTAAATGCAAATCTTATTTTGTGATTCTACTAAAGATCTTATATAGAACCAAGGAAAATTACTATACAAATGCCATTACCTAGAAGTTTGAGATCCTGAGACTACAAACGGGTTAATTAATTACATTATCTGTAGCATTACCCTGGCTACATTCTGCCTGGAAGGCATATGGATCCACTCAGCTGCTGAATTCAAAAGAGCTGTGTCCTTTTCATGCAGAAGAAAAATCATCAACCTAACCATCTCCCACCCAACCCCCACCCCGACCCCCACCTTTACCCCACCCCGATCTATAAGCCCTGGAAGACTGTTTCTTTTCTTTTCTTTTCTTTTCTTTCTTTCTTTCTTTCTTTCTTTCTTTCTTTCTTTCTTTCTTTCTTTCTTTCTTTCTTTCTTGTGTGATTATTTTATTCCTGATTTAAAGAAAATAATCAAGAGAATCAATATTAAATAACAAAATGTTTCACAACATCATGAAAGCTGAGTACCACATAGCATCCTAATTAGAGCTTCTACCAGGCTTAGGTTACATTCTGGGTAAAATGCTGCTCAGGCTAAAAATTCTGGGATAAAGGAGAATTAATGCCTGCCCATCAGGAACTCATATCGGAGGATGGTCACAAACAGTTAAGTGAACATATGCAATTAGAAAGTACTCCAAGATTTGATTTATTTAGAAAGTATTAGAGATATGTAGACCATTTAGGTAGTCTAAATTAATTATACAGTTGTTCAGCTTGTTTTCTGGTTTTATTGCTTTCTCCCCTTCCCCGTCTAATATTTTTCTTTTCCTTCTCTCTCTCATGTTAGTACTTTTAATATCTCTCTCTCTCTCTCTCTCTCTCTCTCTCTCTCTCTCTCTCTCTCT
>JADRCD010203372.1:11650-44951 GCA_019843815.1 Montemys delectorum
TCTCTCTCTCTCTCTCTCTCTCTCTCTCTCTCTCTCTCTCTCTCTCTCTCTCTGTGTGTGTGTGTGTGTGTCTGTCTGTCTGTCTGTCTGTCTGTCTGTCTCTGTCTCTCTTTCTCTCTCTTGCCGTGGCACTACTGAAAAATATATATTGGGAAACAGAAAAACACCACCACCAAAAAGAGTACTGGCCTTGCCAAGACAGTTCAGCAAGGAAAGGTGGCTGCATGGAGTCTCTGAGTTGTCCTCTAATCTCCACAAGCATCACTACATGCAAAGCTACACATGTATATATATACACACACACAAACAAAAATAAGTAATAAATGAAAAAGTAAATAAATACTAAGGGGCAAAGAAAGTTAGCACAGACATGTACATTGTAACATGCTGGGCCAAGAGAGAAGGCTCTGAGGTTAAGGACATTGCTCTTTTGCCTGAGACTCTAATTCCATTCCCAGCGCCCATATAGCAGCTCACAACAGTATGTAACTCCAGTTCCTAGGAAACTAATGCTGCCTTCTGTTCTCAGTGAGCACTAGGTGTGTGCATGGTATATACTACATGCCCATGTACATTTATACATACTCATATCCATAACGTAAAAACAAATCCATCATGAAAAATGGGTTAAAATTGGTATACCAAAATATATTGTAAAGGCTTTTACATATACTTGTTACATGTGTGTGGCATGTGCTCCAATTTCCTTGGACCTCCAACTGGAAAATCTTCTAAAATACACTTTCCATTTGATGAGGATGATATGAGTGATGTCTTTGAAGTCAGTGTCTTGTTTTGGTTTGGTTTTGTTTGGGTTGTGTATAATTAATAAAACCAGGCCTCATATATGTTTTTTTAAAAAAATAACTTTATTTACATGTCATATGATTTCTCCTTTCCTAGTTTCCCCTCCAAAAAAAAAAAAAAAAAACCAAAACAAAAAAACAACAAGAACAAACTTCTGTTGCCTCCGCCCTCCCCCTGCTTGCCACCCCACCCTCTCCCACTTGTTGGCCCTGGCATTCCCCTACACTGGGGCAAAGAATCTTCACAGGGCCAAGGGCCTCTCCTCCCATTGATGACCGACTTTGCAATCTTCAACTATATACCTGCTGCCAGAGTAATCAGTCCCATTATGTGTACTCCTTGGTTGGTGGTTAAGTCCCTGGGAGCTCTGAGGGTACTAGTTAGTTCATATTGTTGTTAATCCTAAGGGGCTGCAAACCTTTCAGCTTCTTTGGTCCTTTCTCTAACTCCTTCATTGGAGACCCTGTACTCAGTTCAATGGATGGCTGTGAGTCTCTACATCTGTATTAGTAGGAGACTGTCAGAGCCTCTCAGGAGACAGCTATATTGGCTGGATTGTCCTTCCTTCAGTCTTTGCTCCATATTTAGTCTCTGCAACTCCTTCCAAGGGTATTTTGTTTCCCCTTTTAAGAAGGAGTGAAATTTCCACCTTTTAGTCTTCCTTCTTCTTGAGTTTCTTATGGTTTGTAGGTTGTTCTTTGTGTATTCCGAACTTCTGGGCTAATAACCACTTATCACAGAATGCATACCATGTGTGTTCTTTTGTGATTGGGTTACCTCACTCAGGATGATATTCTCCAGATCCATCCATTTGCCTAAGAATTTTATAAATTCATTGTTTTTAATAGCTGAGTAGTACTCCATTGTGTAGATGTACCACAATTTCTGTATCCATTCCTCTGTTGTGGGACATCTGAGTTGTTTCCAGCTTCTAGCTATTATAAATATGGCTGCTATGAACATAGTGGAGCATGTGTCCTTATTACATGTTGAAGCGTCTTCTGAGTATATGCCCAGGAGTGGTATAGCTAGGTTCTCCAGTAGAACTATGTCCAATTTCCGGAGGAACTGCCAAACTGATTTCCAGAGTGGTTGTACCAGCTTGCAATCCCACCAGCAATGAAGGAATGTTCCTTCATTGGAGTGTGGGTTTACAGACTCCACTTGGTGATATAAAGGCCTTGTATATGTTAAACATAGAGACTGTCACTGAGTTATATTCCCATTCAGGACTTCAATATTTAATTAATGTTATTTTATTTTCCATCTTCCAGATATTTTAAATTGTTTTCAATTTATATTTAATTGCTACTTCTTGATATCTTTAGTAGCTAAAATTTTATCAGAATGATTATAATCCTAATAGATAGATTTTATAGTCATTTAATTTTAAGATATTTATACATTTAAATTTTCATTTATATTAAGAATTTAGTATCATTGATTTTTTCTAACAATATTGAGTGTATGAAATGAAAATGATATAATTATTCTCAGCAAATAATATTGTCCCAGTATGATAACTACTACAATCTGACAACTACTCAGTTACACACTCTCAATTCTAAATATGTCTTGACCATGAACAGGATCACGAATTAGTTTAGCAGATATAAATACTTTGCATCAAAACATGTACACACTGAAATGTTATTCTGCTCACTTGTAACAGCATGGTCAGTTGAGACCTATTAGATATTATAATCACAGATGCAAAATTCCATTTAGCATAGACAGAGGAGACAGATCTAATGCCAATACCTTAGTTGGGAAACAGAATTCACCCTTAACAATAAGGTCATGCCATATTTTATTTTCATTTGCAAATTTAGGTTTGGCCTTAGGCAAGTCACCTAAGTCTATTGTCTTTGTTTCCTTGTTTAGTATGTGGAATCTTTGAGAAAACATTTTGGGAAGCTCTGTCAAGTAACATATTCATGAGTAGCAAGTGACTATGAAGCAGAAACAACAAGCTTTTCTTGTGTCCAGGAAGGCAGATACTGGTGAAATCTCAGCTTGCTCCTAAGATATCAGAAATAGGATAAAGCCCTTTGTTTCTGAAAATCAGGTTAAGATAATAGATGCAAATAAACAGGCTTGGAGGAGGCAGGGCACCTAGATTTGCTCCATACTGGTTATTTGCCTGCTGTGGGGTCTGAGATGCCAAAATTACTTGAATTATTTTATCCCAGGAATGAGAATCTTATTTGTCACATGATTTCACACTGAAGTTACACAACAGACTTAGATTCTGACATGGTTACTGACCCATAGCCAACATTCTTTACAGATGGAAATTTCAAGGATGAAAATTACTGGCTAGTTTGGTTAAGAAAGAAAGAAAGGAAAAAGAAAGAAAGGAAGAAGGTAAGAAAGAAAGAAGGAAGGAAGAAAAGAGAAAGAAAGAAAAACTCAACTACTTCAATTTCAATGCTTTGTAGGAAGAAAGATTTTCAAAGTTGGGAAAAAGCTCTCTTTTCAGGGTCCCTCTAGGCTTCAGGCAAAAAGGTAAAGAGAAAGAAAAAAGTTTTTGAGGTGTTCAGTTGGTGTAACTTAATATATCAGGAAGAAAGTTTTTCCTGTAAGTATAGATCATTTTTATGAAGTCCTGAGCTAGGCGTGGCCCTAAGATGTATTGCCTCTTAGAAAAGCTGCGTAAGTCTGCTGTGGCTGTTTATAAAATGAGAAAATTGCTTGCTCAAAATATGGCCTGTTGTGCAGAAAGTATTTTGGACTCCTCAAAGTCATCAGGCAGCATTTATTGAGCGCCCACTGTGTGCTTAGCACTGTGCAAATACAAGGTGTCAGATTAACAAATCATAAGCCTTCTGGCTGCAAAATAATTTTTTAAAACCCTCAGCTCCATCAATATTCCATGCCATATAGTGGAGAAAGGTTTAAGTTCTATTGCTTTTGCTTTTACAGATAATTTATGAAAAAAATGAAATATTAACTAGGAATGTGGTAGAATAGCTTTCTATTTCGCTAGCAGATGACAAATGAAGTAACATAGGCACACATTTGAATAAGGAATTATCAATCAACCTCAATCTTGACCCACAGCTGTCATCCCTACAAATTAATGTTTACCATTTTTAAATATGTGCAGGACATCTGGAAGCAAGCACAGGCTGTGGCTTGCAAGAAATGGTATATCAAAAGCTAATTATAGCAGCATCGAGCCTGGGTGTCATTTTGTGATGGTAAATTATAGACGGGAGCTCTGTCACCACAAACTGTTATTCATAACTAAATCATAATGCTTTTAAGTTTTAATTAATCTGCTTAGCTTTAGTTGCAAGGGGGAAGCTTGCTTAACTGTTCAGCCACTGACATTCTCCTGGGCTACCCTGGAACGGCATCTGGACACCTGAGGGAGCAAGACCACATTATCCCGGCTGACATTGCCTCTATTAAAGAGAAGTTCTTTTAATATGTCAGAGTCTGACTACTTCCTTCTATTTCATTATCAGAAAAACCAATTAATTTTCCATAAGGGCACCAAATTAATTACAAAATACTATGGAAATCTGAGCTGTCTCTTCTTCCCCTACTATTATGGAAATAC
This sequence comes from Montemys delectorum, assembly GCA_019843815.1. Lineage (NCBI taxonomy): Eukaryota > Metazoa > Chordata > Mammalia > Rodentia > Muridae > Montemys > Montemys delectorum. The sequence continues at coordinate 16,026 of JADRCD010203372.1, forward strand.
CAGGCCCCTTGGCAGTATAGTCCTTTGGTGGTAACAGGCTTTCTCCATAGTTAACATTTTATTTGCGATTTTGGAAAGAACCCTGGAAAAATTGGTGCTGTTATTTCTCTTCTGCATGAATTATCTCCTCCCATTGCTTACCCATACCTCCCCCTTCCTACTGAGCTATCCTTATAATCTGAAGATTAATTGGAGAAAGTAAATTATCCATCAAGAGTTCTCCATTAACTTGATGTGATGTTTTTTCCCACCCAGTCTATAACCTCTCATTGAGGGAGCCATGCTTTAAATTACTGTATGAACACACATTCCCTATATGTCCTAGATCTAAAAACAAGCTCAGAATTCATTTTAGAAATTTAGTCAATTATGTCATTGAGAAGAGACATAGCTTCATTTACCAACAACAACAAAAGAAGATTTAATTCATTAGACTTTGGCTCAAATCAAGGTTTAAGATATCCTTAAACAGTAGTTAAGCATCTTCAAGAAGCCTCTCAGTAAAAAAGAAAACATCTCCAACAACTGGTGCTAGGTAGACAGGAGACATGCATTTATATTCTTGTCTTTACACAAACCTCAACTTCACATGGACTTCACCATAAGATCTGATACCCTGAATTTGTTACAAGAGAAAGTACGGGATGTTCTTGAACATCAGAGAAGACGTTCTCAATAGGACTCTAATAGGGACCCCATGGATAGAGAACACCTTCATGGAAAATCCTTCCTCTGATCTATCTTTATGAAGTAGGGATGATTCAGTAGAAGGAAGGTAGCCTGTGTCAGCCTACTGTCTCTTTAACAAGAGGTGACTCTTTTACATGCCCTGAGAAAGCCATGGTAGCAAGTCAGTAAGCAAGTGTGCCTCCATGACCGCTGCTTCAGTTCCTGACTCAAGGTCCTGCTCCAAATTCCATTAGTGGACTATAAAATGCAACAAACTCTTTTCTCCCCCAAGGTGCTTTTGGTCATGTTATTTATCAAAGCATCAGAAAGCAAGTAGAACATGGTCTTTGCAAAACAGTACCTAAACTGCCAATGATACCTTGCTGGAGACAAAATACACATGGCTCTACTTCTGCTTCTCTGAAGCACCCAGCAACATGCCGTGACCAGTGACTCTGACCATACTTTTGATAACTAAGCACCACAATCAGGGACCTTCATGTCTTCCTGTCTGGAATTATTTGTTGATTTATTGTTCGTCTATATCCACATTAAATGAAATATAAAATATAAATGCATAAATATAAACATTATTTTATTATATATTATATTATATAATGTTTTTCTATTATATAAGTGTATATATATATACCTGATGTGTCCATACTTAAAGTTAGTTCAAACAAAAGGTGGTAAAAGTTTAATTGGTCTCTCTTTGTTAAGTAGTATTCTTTACTTTAAAATGCTATTAGGGGTTATGTAGTTGCCTTGAGCACCAAGTGCACCTTGAAGCCTCAAAACATAGTCATTTAAATCGTATTAAATGGGTTAGGCACAGATGTAATAGGATTTCATACCTCACTTCCTTTGAGGAAACTGAGGCACAGAGAAGCCCATAAAATGGCAGAGGCCAATCTTTAAGGGAGAGATTCAATTTTTGGTCCATGGAGGTTTTCTGCTGAAATCAAGTTGGTCTGTAAAGCATGCTTCTAGTTTTAGATAGATACGTTATCATTTGTAAGCAACACTGAGTATGACCCTTCTGATCTATTTTATGAATTTACTTTCCCTCATAAAATGCCAACTCTTTTCATCCCAGTCATGAAACAAAAAATAAATTTTAAAAGGGCAATTCATCTTTGACTTGATTTTTCCTATATAAGAAATGCTGGCAGAATAGTTGCTAAAATGCTGTTTGCATCTGCACCTGATGCAGAGCCAGTGGCAGAGGATAAGCTAAAACAGTGGTATATAAATAATTAAAATATCTGGGGACATCAGGTTCATAGTCTCTTTCCTTAATAACACTCCATTTGAGTCTCGGATAAGCCTTCAAATGTGCCTTAGTACAGGGTTCTCTGCTTAAGTCTCCCTCTTAGAAAATATATTCCCTTAACTTAAAAAAAAAAATGGATGGAGATTTAGCTCAATTCTTGCCCTTTTGTTACCTCATGACTCAGAGAAGGGGGGAAAAGGTGCCTTTGTTGTTGTTCTTCCAAAACGAGGCAGATTCCCATAGATAGGTAGAATACGTAGACATGGATGGGAAGCCAACTAAATCAATCCACATCGTTACACAACAACCTTCCCCAAGCTCATTATCAGCTATATGAAACAGAAAGAGTTGGACTTTCTAAAGGAGGTTGATTAAGTTTCAAAGGATGATGTCATAGGTTAGCCAGATATCAGGTAGCAACAAAAAGAACTGCTTGGAATAGTGCTATCTAGCTTTTACTTAGTTACATAGAAAGTACAATAGAAAGTACACTTATTTTCTATACTACGGTTAGACTCAGGACCTCATACCACATTCTACTACTGGTAGAAGAGCATTTTACTACTGACATGATACCTTTATCCCTTTTTTAAAATTTCAAGGCAGAGTCTTATTTATTTCTTCAGATTTATCTCAATCTTGCGGACCTTCCTGCCTCTGTGTCTTGAAAGGCTGGCAGATCAGAGTCATGTAGCACCATACCTAGATAAAAGCTCACATTCCTCTCTTTCCTGTGTTTGAGGCTGATTCCAGGGCTTCATGAATGCTGGCAAGCACACTAAGCACTGAAATGCATCCTTTTGAATTTTTGAGTCATGAATTATGTGGGCTTTGGTGAGATATTGGCCTAACATAATCATTTTCACACATTGGCTCCTGTGGGTCTGCACTATCCAAACCACTTTCCACTGGCTTAACTCTGTTACATTCATAATAGCACCATCTCTATTATCAGGCTTGCTCCACTGGAGGGGAACTGGTCAGGCAGGTAAATCACTTTACCTGAAGTCACAGAACATGAGAGGCTAGAGTGTACTTCTTCATGAGGTGAGAGTAATAAAAATTAGATTAGATCCAGATTACTTTGGCAGATAAGTTATGAGTTTATAAATAAGGTTGGTAAATAAGATAAACAGTAAAAATGACCCAATGCTTCCTGATAACTGGAAGAATAATATTTATTAACCTGTACTCTGTTTTTCCTCTGTATCTTTTTATTCCTGTGGGCATACCTCTAACTACTTAGCAGCTGTCTTCAGGACTTTTCCCAACTAAAATATACCACTCTGAATGTCCTTATACTTGAACAAGACAAACAGGGCCAGAAACCTCACACACGCAGATAGAAGGTAATGGTTCCTATCTATTTTATATGTTCTGTTTGGACTCACTGTCTTTGCCATGTAAACTCATATAGAGGAAGGCGCAGCTTTACTTGGAAATGTGATAGCACACAATTGTCTGTGTGTGAATAACACAGTCTGACCACACATTCTTCCCTCAGATGTGCACATGCTTTCGTTGGTTATCCAGGTAGATACTAACAGAACCTGCCAGATAGAAATTTGTGTGTGCCATGGGTTCACGGTGGGATTTGAGACAACAAAGCCTTCAGTAAGTCACTTTGTTCTCCCTCCTTGATTTCTTTCTTCTTGATCCTATTTTAAATACTTAAGAATCAGACTGGCTTCTTTCTTTTTAGCAAAGATTCTTTTTTAATTGGTTTCAGACTCATTTACCATTGCTTCTGAATCAGCTCTTTAATGCAATAGTCAAAAGTGTGCATTTCATTTGCTTCTGAACTGCTTGTTCAAGGAAATAATCTTTTGTAAAAGAAAAAATTATATGTCACGTCCTGCCTCTTACTCATCCGTCAAGGTTTGGGTAATTAAAGCACTCATTATTTCTCAGCACAATTTTACTACTTCTCCAGAGATTTTAAATGCTTTTTACCCTCAGATGTGTCAGTTTCCTATATTTTATTTTTATAAATCTTATTAGTATAATATCTTTTCATTGGCATGTTGGTCTTTCTGTGCGTAAAAATTACTCGTACTTGAAAATAATTTTGGTTTATTTTTAACACCCATTTCCATTTATGTATTTGTATATGTGCATGCCTATATGTGCATTTTTGTACATATGTGTGTGTGTATATGCACATGCATGTTTGACATGGAGAGCTTATGAAAGTCAGAGAGTAATGTGGGTCTTTGCCTTCCACCCATCTTGTTTGGTACAGGGATGCTCTGCAGCATACACCAGGCTAGCTATTCTGCAGTCTTCTTGAGATTCTCCTCACCTCACACCTGCCACTGAGATTAACAACACGTGTGCTGTGAATTTGGCTTTTACACTGTTGCTAAGGATCAGATCTCGGATCATGACACTTGCGTGACAAATACATTGCCCAGCAAGCTGTCTCACTAGCCTCCTTATTTTTTTCATTTAATACAATTTTGTGGACACAACATATTTTTATGTCAATAAATACACCTCATATAATTTTAATACTGCAGAATTCTATTATGTTCTGCATCATAATATATTTCAACTATCTCCAATTGTTAAATATTTAAAATGATCACACATATATCATGAAAGTAGTATAATAGAATGAAATTCTCACGGGAAAGTGCTTTATCTTAATCCTAATTATCTCTTTAAGGCAATCCCAGCTATGAGTGGTGGCAGACACCCACAGTCCTAGCTTCTTAACAGGCAATAGTGGTAGGCTTACAAATTCAAAGAAAGTCTGGACAGTATCACTGTCAAAAACAACAAAAAAGATACAGTTCCATTCAAGTGGGTAACATGTCCGCCGTAGAACTTGTTTTGCCTACTCGTAAGTATCAGTTTACTTTATGTCCACTATGTAAGCACATCCTGATCCAAATTAGAAAGAAGGGAGGAAGGAAGGAAGGGAAGAAAGAAAGAAAGAAAGAAAGAAAGAAAGAAAGAAAGAAAGAAAGAAAGAAAGAAAGAAAGAGGGAGAGAAAGGAAGGAAAGAAGAGCAAAAGGAAGAATCTATTACTTTTTTCATATTTTACTAATTTTTTAGTAATGTCTTACTAATTTTTTAGTTAATCAGCTCATGTCCTTTATTCTAAATGCATGTATGCTCATTAAATATTTCCTAACTGACATTCTACTCCATCATTTTCATTCCAAGAAAAGGCTTCATCTTGAGTCAAGTTTCTAATGAGCCTACTCCCACCAACAAAAATTGTAATTGTTAATTATATCACATTGATGTGATGAGTGTTTAAGTTGAAACAATTATTGATAGAGAAGGTTTCTTTATAGAAATGTCCCTGCCTTGTGCCTTGACTTTGGTGGATGATCCTACCTCTGGAATGTTCTTTGTGAAGAACCTGATTTTCATATATGTTATTTTTCTAATAATGCCACAAGGTTTACTTTAGCATCAACGTAGGGCTCGAGTTCTTCCACTTTCTGATAGTCCTTTCTCACTGTGAGACTGAATGCATTTTTGACTCCTGTACTCATTTCAGAGCAAGCTGTCTTATTCAGGTGATTGTGTCTACCAGAAATGTCAGAAGCTACACTAGTAAGGCCCACCAACATGACTTCCTAAACATGATTTGAACAAGCATGACACCAATAAACATGCTAACATAGAAATAGTCTTCCCTAAGGAAGAACAAACCAATTGGTTATCTAATACCAAATAGTAAGCCCTGAAATCATATACAGTCAGAGCAGGCATATTTTATATGTATGTTTGTATGTATGAATGTATGTATATTTATGTATATATATATTCTAGATATACACATTCTTTTAAAATTCATGGCACCCATAAGGGCCCATAGAGTGCCTCAACATTTCAACATTAAATTTCCCACTACAACACATTCAATTAGATAAAGTTAGAGAGTTTTCAGAAAACATTTTATACTAGAAATTCTTTTTTTTATTAGATATTTTCTTTATTTACATGTAAATTTTCCCTTTCCCAGGTTCCCCTCCAACAAACAAACAAACAAACAAACAAAAACAACAAGAATAAACTCTTTTTGCCTCCCCCCTCCCCATGCCTGCCACCCCACCCTCTCCCACTTATTGGCCCTGGCATTCCCCTACACTGGGGCACAGAACCTTCACAAGGCCGAGGTCCTTTCCTCCTATTGATGATCGAATTTTCAATCCTCTACTATACACATGCTGCCAGAACATTCAGTCCCACCCTGTATAGTCCTTGATTGGTGGTTGATAGGGTCCCTGGGAGCTCTGAGGGTACTAGTTAGTAATTGTTGTTTGTCCTTATACTAGAAATTCTTGAGACATGCTAGCATTAACTCTCTTTTCCAGTATACGTAACATTGTCTTTTACAGATTTTTATGTTGTTAGTGTTGTTATTTTACCAATTGTAACACATTTATTTATTGGTAGATGGACTTTGCCACTTCATTGGAATAATATTTCCAAGTAATAGAATGCTGTAGGGAATAAGCTTGAACTATACTCTTATCCAGAGTCCCTCTAGCCACCTACATCTTAATGTCACAATGTTGGACATGGTGTGAGTGAAAAAAGTACTGACTAATCTGCTTCAATTCCTCTTATTCTGATATTTCCGGAAATCAAAGTATGATTAATTAGCTATCTTAAAGATCAAGCACTGCTTTCAATTCCTAGATGAAATAATCAGTTGGCTGATTTTCTTGCCCCACTCCTTAGGCAGGCATGTCCCGAAATACTAAAACTCCATTAACTTTTCCTTCCATTTGTTCCATGTCTTAACTTCCTAGTAGACGGTAAGGTTCCTAAGTTCAAAAGCATTTTCTTGGTATAATTTAACACTGGTATCTAGTGGAGCATGCTGTATACATTGGCCCTCAGTGAGTACCGCCCATCCTGTTCTAAAAGTGGCAACTTTGGCAAAGAAATTGTTTTCTCTTTCTAGCAATTCTTAGGTGAAGGGCGAAAAGAAAAAAAACCTAGAGTAAGCCTTCTGAAGCCCAGGTTCACGTTCTAGATTAACTCTCTGGCTGGGACTTTAAAAATGTGTCCAGAGCCTTTGTTACATACTTTGTTACATACACTATGGGTTCCTCTGACTCTACCCATGTCTCATGAGAAGCATGTGGTTAAGATAATCGTCTCTGGTGTCTGAACACAGATGCCTTCTCTGTGTTTTATTAGCTTTGCGACTTGCACAAGTTCTTTCATCTCTCATTGCTGCAGAATACTCAACTTTAAGATGATTATGTATGACACATTATATATGTTAACTAGCCTGATTTAGTCTTTCAATTAATGAGCACACGTATTGTGTTGGAAAGCATGAGAATGTATAATTTCCGTTTTTCAGTTTAAAATTAAGCAAAAAGTAAATGTATAAGTAAAATGATGGCAAGCCAATAGCAATCAAGATACGTGATATATGATACAATGTGTAGAGTGGCTGAAGTGTTTGGCTGTCATAGAATACTTGCTTAATAATGTTAACCATACTTGCCTTTGAAAATGTGCAAGAGAAGAGAACAGGAAGTTAAAGGGAACCATAGGAATGAGCTAGAGATGGAAATAGCAGGATATGAGTGATTTGAAGAGCAAATGGAGAAATGAGGCAGTTAATATGAAAAAGTGGAGGATCTGTCAATACAGAAAGAAGGGGTGAGAAGAGGGTAAAATTATATAAAAGATGGCTCAAAAAGCCATGTGAAATATATTATTGCTTGCTTAAGGTGGCATAAAATACATACACACCTATGTATATATATGGACATACATAATTTAAATGAAATATCTCCCTTGTCTCCCTTGGGCTGCCCAAAAGACAAAGGCTCTCTAACAAAACATCCCATTACTAGCCATGAGAATCCTTCTTTTGAGTTGTTGGTGAGGAGAGTCAAAGAGACTCACCAAACATAATAGGGTATTTCTGTTGCTCTTGGGTGACTACCAGGAGTTGAAGGTAAGTTCCTATTGCTGGTCATTATGAACTTCAGACACAGGGCCTAGACAACCTGATCTAGATCTAACCTTAAAGCTTCCTCCTTGAGGACTAATTTTCATGGTATCAAAAGGCACCAAACAAGCTTCCAAGGGTAGGAAGCAACCAATATTCCTACCCAGCTATGATGCTTATTAAGTACAATGACCATCACTGTATGATAACCATTAGGGTACAACAATGACTCTCATACCTTGGTGGTTCCCAACACTCTCACTAGACTTAAGGCCCATTTGACAGGCAGAAAACCAGGCCTGGTAGTGAAAACAGCCAGTTACCTGGGGGGTACTGAAGCAAGGCATCTTGGAAGAGAATCTATGACTGCCACCTTACAAAACCCTAAATCCATTCAAGTATTTGTTAATTTTTGTTTGCTTTTTTGTTGTTCACAGAAAAGTGTAGGTCTCATCCCTCACCACAGAAAGTTCTCTTTGCAATAGAAGGAGACCATTAAGGAAAACCACAACTCGTCCAAATACAGAGAACTGGTGACTGTCTGGTGTGCAGTCCACCTAATAAATTTACAACCCCCTTCTTCACCTAACCCTTGGGCAATAGTGCAAAAGAAGGAGCAGACAGATTGCTAAGAGCCAGATGAACAGGAAGTCTGCTGTGAGATTGTATCGCATAGAAATTACAGGAGAGATGCACTCATAAAGTCTCAACAACATGGTACCTAAACAAGACCAGAGTAAGGACAACACTAAGGATGTGCTAACATGGATGGGGGAAATCTGAAGAGGCACCAACCCAGGACAAAGAACCCCAGGCAACTAAGGAACTCTGAAATTGGGAGAAACAGTGTTCCCTAGGAAGAGCCCTTCCACAGGTTTTCCAACCTTAAGTTGTCAGCCTTGAAATCATATACATGCAAGTTGCATTATACAGATTGAGCAGGTATTTATATGTAGAGGAGAGAGAAATATAGGCAATAAAACAGATAGAGAAAAGGGGGAATGACGTGATTATAGCTTAATTTCAAAGATAAAAATATATTTCATAAGAAATGTGCATGACAGAAATGAGAGTTCTCGTTTCTGGTAAGTTTTGATGGTTGGGTGCACTCTAAAATCCATTCTATTAGAAAATCCCTTCTGTCTGTAGAAATCACTTTTTTTCCAGCCTTAGTGAGACCCTTCTAGTGTCTGGGTTTTACTACGTATTTATTATAGAGTGGACAGCCTTCTCCCTTTGTTGCGAAGCAAAAGGAGTCTCTTCTGACAAGGAAGGGAGCTCACAGTTGGCTAATCAAGTTACTAAATCAGGACGAACCAGCCACAAGCTTAATTCTCAGCCAAATTTGTCAAGAAAAGCTGCCACTTGGAACCTATTTGTACTGAAGACTGAAAATCAGTGTTCAGATCACTAGATGATGGCTTTCTCAGAATATTAGCCCCACCTAATCTCCTTCCTTAAGGGCCAGCAGTGTATACTAATGTCCACTTACCTGTCTGCCCTCTTTGTTTAGTGGGAGGGGTTCGTAGTGTGGTTCTTCTTTTCTCTTTAGGGCTCAGTTCTTTTCTACATTTTCTTTCTGGCAAAGGGCAGAGTTCCATCCTGAGCCAATGAGGGTTCCCAGATTTGCCATGGGGGAGGGGAGTGTGAAATGAAAAGCGACCCTTAAAACCAAATGAAATTTCAATTGAATGACCTGCAGAAGCAGTTTTAAGGACCGAATGATGAGGTTCCGGGTGGAGGTTGAGAAATGCAATCATCATGGAAGGTTTAAAATAAATAGCGCAATGAACCTTCGTCTTTCTTTTTCCATACCCCCCTCCCCCTTCCCTAGATAAATACACAAATCTACACGGGTGCACACCATTTGAGAGGGTAATTATCCAAACTGTCTAGAACAAACAAAACAAGTGCAAATGTTATGTCCATGTTTAATGAAGACTTTGGAGTGGTGCACTGAACTGAAACCCATTCGGTTCTGGTCATGCCTTCTCATCCCCTGACCCCTCACGCATGCAGCCAATAAGAACTCTCATTTGTAATTCAGAGTCTCCAAGGTTGGGATTTAATAACAAAAGTGGCACCTGTCACTTTTTTTTCTATGTATTAGTAGCACTCTCTTGCTTTAGCCATTAAAGACAGCTTATCTAGGAAAAAAAACATAAAGGAACTGTGCAGGGATATTGATTCTTCGGGTCTACAGTGATCCTTCGAGGAGTCCTGAGGTATGTACTCTCAGTTGAAAGGAAAAATCATCTGCCCAGAAGTTTTTCATGTGGTATAACTTCGACTATAGTTTTGAGTTTTTAGCTGTATTCTCAATTTTATAATGACATCATTTATTTACCTCTCTTTGGTTTACCTAATACTGTGAAACTGTGACGTGGGAGCCTGGTAGTATTGATGCTTGGGCGTGTATGCTTTTTTACTTCATTATTAAAAGAGTATACAAAGTAATGTTCTAACCTAAAATTATTTTTGACATTTTTTTATCCTGTGAAGGAAACAAATAGCAATTAAGAAGAAATGTAAGTATCATTAATATGACTAAGAAACCATAGGCAAGCTAAAACTCTATTCTGATACTAAGCATGGCAAATGTGTATGAACTCTGCTTCATAAAGTTCAAGCTGAAAAATAATTTGAACTGGAGTTTAGTGACAAGCAATGTAGTAAAACCTTGTTTGGGGGAAAGAAAAAGAAATAAAAAATAAGTTCTAAACTTTCACTAAGCCAGGCTTGGCTATAAATTTCTGAAGTAGATTATCAGTGAACCATTTAGAAAAGGTAAATTATTGCATTTTTATGGTCATAAAGCTATTGACAGGGCTAGAGAGATTACTCTGTGATTAGAACCACATACTGCTCTTATAAAACAGAGAGGAAAATTTTAAACAGTATGTATAAAAAACGAAAAGATATCTTATATTTATATACTGCAATGATTATTGTTCCTAATATATGGTATTATAAAAAAATGACCCATAGATTCCCTGTAATCTCCACCAAAATGACAATGAGATTCTTCCCAGAAACATAGTCATTACTTTAAGATGAATGTGGAACTACAAAAGTTCCCAGCCAGAAAACTTAACACTTATTATTCTACCAAAATAGTATAGCCATTCATATTTCTAATTACATTTTTATATCCAATAAGTCAGTGTCTCTCCCAAGCCTTATCAGAAAAGCTTTGTTTTTATAGTAGATGGGAACTAACATCAGACAATCCACAACTGGACAATGTGCAGAGAGTGAGAGATTTTGGAGCACTCAGTCCTTAGAAGGACATCTTCATGAAACCTTTCCCTTGGGGTTCAAGGATTTTGGTGAAAGAAGGTGGAAAGTTCATCAGAGCTAACAAGTCATGGATGACTCTGAAGAAATAGTATCTTCCAGATACAACAGGACTAATGCACATATGATCTGTGGCAACTCATACAAAGCCCGCACTGGTTCAAGCCAGATGGAGTCCCAGCACTGGGAAGCGGAAGTGGACAGGGGCTCTCACTCCTAACCAAGAAACTATCTGCAGCTGATACCTGCTTGCAAAGGAAAAATCAATTTCTCCAATGAAGTCACATGGAGTGTATTAGCCACATTTCAGGGAAGACCCTGTGTCCAGGAGTATTGAACTGACATAAAATGAAGTCAATGGTATTTTTATAGACGTTTTGTCTCATTTTCCATTGTTTGAACATTGTTTCTTTCTGGTCTTTTGCATTTTTCTATGTTTCTTGTTTTGTTTTTATTTATTTTTAAAGAGATAAAGAAAAAATAAAGTTGAATGGGTGGGGAGGAGGCAAAAACATGATTAAAATATATTGTATGAGCCATTTTTCTATTAAAAAAGAAATATATAAGGGGCTGGAGAGATGGCTTAGAGGTTAAGAGCACTGACTACTCTTCCAAAGGCCCTGAATTCAAATTCCAGCAACCACATGGTGACTTACAAATATCCATAATGAGATTTGATGCCCTCTTCTGGTGTGTCTGAAGACAGCTATATTGTACCTACATATGATAATAAATAAATATTTTTTAAAAGAAATCTATAACAAAACAAAAAGACCATAATCAGTCTGAGCAGTTCAAAGGAGGAGGATATGGAGATATCACAACATCCAATTGCAAAACTTGTTATAAAGTTGTAGTAAAGAAGAATATGATGATGCTGTAAAAGCCATTGCACACTCTAATCAAACAGAAGAGATAAGCTAAAGATTAATCCCCATACATATAGCCAGCTGATATAGAACATAGGTATGAGCAGTATACTTCAAGAAAAACTAATCAACGTCTTTAGTAAACGATGCTGGGGAAACTGGATATGCATATGTAGAATAAGAAACCCTAAAGCCCTACTTATCAACATCAACAAAAATCAATCTTAATTTGATCAAAGACCTAAATTCTTGAAAATATGTCATTATTGAAATAAAACATGGGAATTTTAGGAAGCTTGGATACATTCTAAGGATAGTATCAAAAAGCAGAGAAAAAATATTAAGTAGACAAAGAGGATTACATTATTGTTAAAAAGTTTCTTCAGTGGGAAAGAAAACAATTAGCAGAATGAACAGATATGTTACATAAGTGGAGAAAATACTTATAAACTATTCAGCAAACAAGATTTTAATATCCATAACATATATGAATCTCAAATGACTAAATGATAGAGTAGCTGGTATAAAAATGGCAGAGAAGTCTATATAGAATTTTTTAAAGAAAACACAATAGTATCACCAAAAGTCAAGTGAGTGTAATGACATATCATTGTATCCTATTCATTGCAGTCACTACTGCTGATGGAAATTTGGAGAAAAGAGAACTATTATATAGTTGATGGTGGAGGTTGGGAGTAACTTAGTACATCCACAGTGAAGAACAATATACTACTATTCAATAACTAATAATATGTGTTCTCATTCATCCGTATACACTAACAACAGAATAAATACACATGGGGCTCAGGTTACCAACTTCTTGTTCACCTGTGCTCCACACATCCACACAAATATTAACAGGTTGTAAAACTAAGGCAAAATACATTGTCATTCCAGTAATTTTATTTTGCATTTAGGAAGAAAGCAGATTGTGAAATAAAGAATGGATAATTTTATTTATGTTTTACTCAAGAATTAAAACTGTTAAGATTGTCTTGTCTCCCCCTTTTTATATGACTAAGCTAAGCTATATTAAAAGGAATTGGTTCATTGTGAAACAGGCATAAAATTCTATGTTTTCTCCTTAATATTATGATGAAATGAAAGAAAATAATATAGAGTAAAAAATCCATAAAGGTTGTTTTGCCATATAAATATTCCATAATATCCATTTCAAGTCTTTTAGAAGACAATAATAATTGCATTGGGGTTTTTATATCATAGTAAGATATAAATACAGCTTATACCTCAAGGTGTTATGCTTTCCATATTTCACATACCAAAAAATGTGATTTTCCAGTGAATACCTACATACATTTTAGAGATCAGCTTAAATTTTTTTTGTTTGAAAAAAAAAGAGGTTCAAGTGACCTCCCATTGAGAGAGAAGACAGCTTCCCATATCAGCAAGGATAGAAAATGTGCTCTTAAATTTTCATGCCAATATTCAATTCTGCTTATAAATGCATATATATGTATATATACACTGAATATATATATATATATGTATATATAAAGAGAGAGAGAGAAAGAGAGAGAGAGAGTCAATGACCCCAAAATATAGACACTTCAATGAGTTTTGTTGTTGTTGTCAATTTGGACTTTAATTGGCTTTGATCCAGTCTATGCTTTCCTAGTTGAAATATACCCATTATTTAGGTGAGAGAGTACAGCCAGCATGCTAACCCTTTAGTACTTTAGGATTTCTGAGCTGAATGTTAATATTGTTTCAATCTTCAGAAATAGTGTGATTCAAATTAATTATCTAGGATGCTTAGACTATGCTTGAGTCTTTATCATTCCTATTTCCTTTATTATAGAAACTATAGAGTAATGTTCAGATAAAGATGGTTTAAAATAAGAGGAAAGAACTTACTTCAGGTACCCTCCTCTTTGCTCAGCACTTAGCACAAGAAGTGACCAACAGAGTGTGTCTTAATATCAGTGTGCCATCAATTTTATACAAATTTTGACTTATGTAAACAGTCGGCAGTATAAATGTTATGGGATTGAAATGAAGAAAAAAATTGAGAGCAAGCTCGAGAGGATTCCTCATTTTTGACAAGGAGAGAATTAAGAAAAATAAACTATTTGCAAGACATTTTAAAGAATTCAGCAAGAATTTAAGTAAATGTGAGTGAAATGTTTGAAGTAAGACCTATCAAAATATCTTTATGAGTGTCTGTTTTAGACTGCAAAGGCCTGGGAATGCTTCCTGCTTGGGGCAACAGAAGCACGGAGCAGAAGAGCCCTCTCAAGCATCAAAGCCATTACTTGAGAAGATATATTTAAATCACTATTAAACCTGCCTACTCTCCTTCCACAGTTTGACACAGTAACTATGACCTAACACACTCTTCTATCTCTAAGTTAAAGCACTGAATTTGGGTACTTAGTGTAAAGGACAACAGATATGACATGCTGAAAGTATGACTCAAGAAAAGAAAAATTACCCAGAAGCCATGGTACTGCCACGCTTCCCCAATGGTACATTCTGTACTTCCCACATGCTCACCACAAAGTAAACTCTTAATTAAGAATTGTCACCTATGAATTTAACATGAGTGACCCACAGCACACCAAATCATAGATAAAAAGACAAAAAAAAAGAATTGCTGGATATTTAAGATTCATTGACACTGCTAAATGAACTGATTACTAATACTGGGCACAAGATTTAAAGAAAACTTGCCTATTTTTATAAAAAAGAATAGGCACATGGTATTCATAAAAAATATAGCCAGGGATCACAGAAGTGAGGCAGAGGCTAGGAGCAGTTATGGATTTAGCAGAGGACCTGAGATCAGTTCCCAGCATGCTCAAAGGGCAACTCAAAATTACCAATGATTCTGGCTCCAGAAGATCTGATGCCCTCTTCTGGCCTCCACAATCACCAGCCTTCATTAGCACATAACCACACACAATCATTCCTGTAATTTAAAAAAAAAGAATATTTTTAAAAAATATAATTAGTTATCAGTTATATTAAATAATTGTTCCTGAAAATTCCAACTGTATTGAATTTGAGAACAGTAGAATAGAGTCCACATGGGGAAAGGGTTAAGAATAATATACAGATTTGAAGAATTTTCCCAGAATAACCACTGAAAAGTCAAAAAGATGAAAATTATTAAACAATGATTATGCATTAAAGGCTATTATGTAAACACTAATAGTCCTTAAGATACCAGAGAAATGGGGAGAATAAACAGGGATAACTTTAATAAATAATGTTGGAAATATTTCTGGAGCAAAAAAATAAGACACAGAAGATTCATCCTTTAGTGTCAGAGAAAACACAGACCTTAACAACTCTTCAGCATCTTTTAGTCAATGACATGAAAAATCATGACTCGAGAAACACGTTGTCATTTGGTGAGAGAATCAGATTGGAATCATACTTGTAATTGACAACATTGAGTTCCAGGAATCAATGAAACTACAGCTTCTAAACTAGTGGTTCTCAATCTGTGGGTCGTGACCCTTTTGGGAGTAGAATGACCCTCTCACAGAGGTTGCCTAAAATCATCAGAAAACATTTACTACTGAGGTTAAGGACCCCTATAGAAATATTAGAGGAAGGATTGAAGGAACCAAAGAGGATGGCAATCCCATAAGAAAACCAATATGTCAACTAACCTGGAACCTCGGAGGTCTCAGAGACTAAGCCACCAACTATAGAGCATACACACACAGGTTGCTGGACTAAGGCCCCTGGCACATATGCAGCAGAGGACTGACTTGTCTGGCCTCAGTGGGAGAAGATGAACCTAATCCTATAGAGACTTGATGCTCCAAGGAAGGGGGATCCTGGGGTTGGGGTACCATCTCAGAGGTGAAGGGGAGGGAGAATGGGGGGAAGAAATCTGGGAGGGAGGATCAGGTGGAAACACTTGGGATGTAAATAAATGAAATTAATTAATTAAAAATATTATGATTTCTTAAAAATAGCAAAATTACAGTTATGAAGTAGCAAGAAAAATAATTGTGAGGGTAATCATAACATGAAGAACGGTATGAAAGGGTCATAGTATTAGGAAGGTGAGAATCACTGCTTTAAGTTCAAAATAGAAGTATTTTGAACCTGGAGTCTTATATCCAGCTAATAGCATACAAGTACACAAGCAAATCATTCTTTGTTTACGGAAACTTTCATTTTTAAAGAAAGATAGCAAAATTACATTCTCATTAAAAAAACAATTTTATGTACAAAGAAAATATTATAAAGCTTATAGTCAGGTGTGAATATGTATGCATAATGTAAACAAAATAATTATAATTTAAAATATCAAATTGTGTCAGTTGGGAAGTCTGGAGAGGAGAGATATGAAACCAGGCTAAACTTTCTGTAGTCCTCGCAGGATCTAAAAACAAAAACTAGTTATGAATAATGTCAACATAAAGTTTATATGTGCTTGTTAAAATTTTAGTTAAAACTGGAGAAACGGAAGGAGTCAAAAGCAGCACTCAGTCTAATAGAACCAGGGATGAAGGCAGAGGGAAAGGATAAATAGAGACCAAGCAAAAATAAATAAGTATCAAATAAGTAAGAACAAAGGAACTGGCAGGATGAGTCACCTAGTAAAGTGCTAGCCATGCAAACACAGGCACCTGAGCTCAGATCTCTCATACACCCCTTTTGAAAATTCTTAGTACAAAGGCACAAAATTATAACTCCTTCAACAGAAGGTGAAGGTAAGAGCACTTTCAAGGATGACTGTCCAGCCAGTCTATCAGGGATCTTAAGGTTCTTTCAAAATCCCCGTGTTAAAAAAGCTAGAAGGATGGAGTGATGGCTTGCCCTGTAGGTATGAGAACCTTCAGCCCCAGGGCTCTTGCAAAACCAGACTCTACAGCCTGTATTTGTAATCCCTTTGCCAAAATGGGAGGGTGAGACAGGAGACTTCCAAAAGTTAAGGAAACACCTGGTTTGGAGTGTGAAATGGAAAACAAGAGGAAGACCTTCCTCTGAAAGCATGAATTGACACATAGGGACACAGGGACATCTTCTGAGTGCCACACATGTACCATGCTATACACACACACATAGACAAACATACATTCAAAAAATTTTAAGTAAAAGAAATAAGAATGCAGTAATTGAAGAACAACCGGTATCCACCCCTGGCTTCCGTATGCACATTAATAGACACACAAGTGTGCACATATAATAAGTAAATAGACAAACAAATACAAATTATACCCCAAGGATGTCAAAGTCCAAGTGAAGCAATAATTACAGAATATTTGAGATTATTAAATCCTTTATTATGAAAGAAGTCTAGGATTAAAAATGTTTTATACATGACAAACAGAAAACATAAGTAAAATAAGATATATATAAAACTAAGAGGGCTGGAGAGATGGCTCAGTGGTTAAGAGCACTGACTGCTCTTCCAGAGGTCCTGAGTTCAGTTCTCAGCAACCACATGGTGGCTCACAACCATCTGTAATGGGATCTGATGCCCTCTTCTGGTGTGTCTGAAGATAGTGACAGTGTACTCATATACATAAAACAATAAATAAATCTTTAAAAAAGAAGCCCTAGGAATATAAGAAATAAAAGAAAGTACTCAGGATTAGAACTTAAGAGAGTAATAGAAACCACAGCCTTATAGAAGACGAGATTTAACATCTAACCCTGCCCCATTACAATCAGAAAAGGAAGAAAATGAAACCGCTAGGAGAAGAGGAACAGCACATATAAACAATGAAATATTACATAAGAACAAACGCAAGATGACAAACCTCATTTAGATCCAAGATTATGCAAAATTTAAAATGGGATATTACTGATACTTCTCAGCTAACAAAGTGTGAGAATTTGCATAGACATGAAAGAAACAAGTTCAAAGTTCATCAAGTAAGAAGAAACTCACAGGATACTATACCATGAGAAATACTGTCCAATAGTGAAAGAAAGTGTCATGGCACAGTTAAAAATTTCCTAGTAAGGTCATAGATCTTGAAGAAAAACCTACAACTTCCACTTCATCAGCATTGCTGGAGGAACGGCAAAGGTATCTCCTGCAGGAGGACCTAATTTAGGACTGCCTGAGAAACCAACGATTGCTGTCACTGACAATGCCAAGTAATGTGGAACTGCTGTTTAGAAGAGATATTTTCTTGGGACCAATGGGGGCTGGTGAAGGGTATTCAAGGAGCTTGCGGCAGCATTCAGATGAGCTCGCTGTACCATTTATCACCTGCTCCCTGAGTCACCTTACCTCCAACCCCCATGGGCAAATAGGGTCATGCAGTGGGCAGTCCGGGGCACAGGCAACGAGCAAAATCCCTAAGTACTTTCTAAATGTTTGTTCTAATATCCACAGAAAAGTATCTTCCTTACCCCTCATCAGGGGGAAACTTCTCTTTGCAACAGAAGGAAACTATTACAGAAAACCACAGCCAATCAAAAATGCAGTGTGTGGAGCAGTCCCAATGGATACATCTCCAAAACAACACTTGCACCCAAGGATCAAGTATTATTGGAGAAGAGGAGGTTGAAAGGTTGTAAGATCTAGAGGGTCAGGAAATTTGCCATGAGATTGTGTCTTCTAGTAATGTCAGAAGCTACACCCATCAAGCCTCACCAACACAACTGCCTAAACATGAGCTGAACAGGGATGCTGCCAATAGATGTGGTAATGTGGGCTGGGAAGAACCGAGGAATCCTCAGGTCGTCCACAAAGAACTACAGGCAGGTAAGGCATGCTGACATCATAATATAGTCTTCCCCAGGCAAAATCACACTATTGGTTTTCGACACCAAATAGTCAGTCCCCAAAACATACATACTTACAACATTGTGTTTGTGTGCACACACACATAATGTACACATATATGTGTGCAATAACAATTTAAGAAAGAAGAGGCCAGGAATTTGAAAAAGAGCAAGTAGGGATAATTTGGGGAGGGCTGGATGATGAAAAGAGAAAGGATATACACAATTTAATTATAATTTCAAAAAACTTACCATTTAAGCTAAAAATCAAGTTTTAAAGATCATGTCATTCTACTTAAGAAGAAAACATAGTCTCTCTCTGTGTGTGTGTGTTTGTGTGTGTTTGTGGATGTATGTGTATACAGCTGTGTGCAGTGTGACTAAAAGAGTATACAGACAGTTAGATACAAGGAATTATTGATGAATGAAGAATCAAGAGTGTGTGCAGAAACTGGAGCTAAAATGTTTTAATCTTTAATTTTTGTTTTGTATCTTCTGTTCCTTGAAACTTTTCAGAAAAGAATGTGTGGACTTATGCATGAACTTCTGTCTTTGTGCATGAAATCTTACCTTATCTTAAGGAATACATAAAGGCACCCACTCTCTTTCCAGACTTAGTATATACAAATCATTTACATGTGAGATCTTTATATGTTCCTATGAATATACATGTGTGTAGCATCCAGCAGTCAGCTGCCTGCATCTTTCTCAGTTATCTCTATCTTATTTATTGAGACAGGGTCTCTCACTGAACCCGAAGCTCAATAATTTGGTGAGACTGGTTGCGAGGTGACTGCACTGACACACTTGTCTCTTGTCGCTGTTTTCTTTCAGGAGGGTTGAGTTTACTCTCCCCACCTCCTCTCTAACTAGATGCTCTATTTTTCCTATTTCCTCCTTCAGATCAATTTATCCTGCTCTTACTTCCCGGTCCTCTGAAGTTGTCTCTTGTACTTGGTTTCTGGAGCAATGCAACAACAATTAGTGAAAAGAGAGACCATGTATTTGAAAGATAGGAAGGAAGGGTTTATGGGATTGTTTAGCGGGAAGACAGGGAAGGGGGATTCAGTGTGATTATATTATAATCTCCCTCAATAAAAGAAATACATTAAAAAAAATCCTTGCAGACTCGATTTCTTTAGTAAAGCCTACTGTCATTCAACAAGTCATCTTTGGCTCTTGGGTATCCAGTCATTGGTTCTGTGGGAAGCGCACAGCTTCACTGGTAAAGACACAAAATGCTTATTTCGTAGCACCAGGGGTACCTAGAGCCCCGGAGAGTGCAGGAGGAAGAATCAGGAAACAATGGAGTAAAACTCATACCTTTGTTCAGGTCCTAAGGCTCTAATACTGTGTAGAAGTTACATGATCTTATATTTATACACTATTTGGTTTTAAAGTTGGTACATTATAATGAATAATTTAATAAAGCTACAGCCTAAATGCAGAGAGGGGAAAAAAAATAAAACATAATTACAACCTCTTGAAATGCCTTCCACAACAGCAAGAAGTCTTAAGGGCAAGTGGATTTAATAGATTCAATGACGAGCATATCATCATAATTCAAATTTGATTTTCTTTCTTCTGCCTTCTCAACCTCAAAAATATTGCTTATTGTTTCATTAAGTATTATAAATACTGAATTCTAATGGTAAAATAATATTGTACATTTGAGTCTAGCATACATTTTTACTCCTCATCTTTTCACACAAATTCTTGCTTTTCTGCAAATGAAGGTTCTTTATTATCTAGTGATGACTTCAGAAAAGAGGCCCCAAAACAAAAATGTAAATTTGATAATACTATATAATAATTATTCAACATGGCTATGCAACTGAGCAGCTAAGTTATTTTGTTAAATATGGAGTTCAACCCTGTTTATTTCAACCCAGGTTGAAAATCTTATAAAAGTATGCATGTACCCACTTCTTTCCTAGTACATGGAATTAAATTTCTCGCCTATTGAGAGCTATATTTAATAAATATGTCATGGTCAGAAAAACCACAGTTGGCACTCTAAGGGTTTACTTTAAAGTAGTGCATTAGCATTAGGACTTCAAGATGAATTTAAAGAAAAGAAATAGAAAGAAAGCAATTTCATATAGGTTTACTAAAGTAATTTTTAAAGCCCATGTAACAAAAAATATAAAACTGTTAAATACAGCTACTCGTAAATTATTTTTTCATAGAATTCAAGAAATCTATGGAAAGCAGATTTTCTTCTAAAGAATAGAGGTCTTTAAACTATTTTTCCCCAGTGGAATTTACTGACTGGAAGTTAGAGTGTTCACTCTGCTCTCTCCCCTGCTTTAGTTTCTCAGGACTCACTCACATTCTGCAACTGTAGCATTGCCCTACAGATGGGTGGCACACCCAGAACAAAGCACCTGTGATCAGCTGTGCTTCTTCAGAAAGGTATTTCTATATTTGACATCTTGCTTCTGTTTTAGGCCCACACAGATGGGAAATCAAGTTCAGGCTATTGAAAAGGACACCCTTTCACTGATGAGAGTCACTGGAATTTCTAAATGTGATTGACAGGAGTATCTTACAACAGATCTGCTAGATGCTCCATCCACATGCCACACCTTTCCTCGGGGTACTTTTTGACTCCACTAATCCCCTTTCTATTTTAGTGTCCCAGGGGCTGGAGTATGCTCCTCACCCTTCTTTATTACAACTTCTTTTTCCTGGACACCTTTCTACACATATAAAAACAAGATGCTATAATCTAAAAATGAGAGAACGTGTGGCATTTGTATTTACAAGTCTAAGTTACCTGCCTTTGCATGGTGTTTTTAAGTTCTATCAGTTTTCCTGCAAACGTCACAATTTATTCTTCTTTACATCTGAATAGAATCCAATTTCTGAATAAGTACCATATTTTCATTATTGCTTCCTGTGCTGATGGGCATCTAGGCTGATTTCATTTCCTAGGTATTGTGAATAGAGCAGAAATAGAAATACATATACACAAGTGACTCTATGGTAGGATGTAGAATCCCTTGGGTATGTGCTCAGGAACAGTGTGGCTGAGTATATGCTAACTGTATCTTTAGCTTTTAGATTTTGTTCACTTGTTTGTTTTTTGTTTTGTTTTAGAAGTTCCATTCTGATGGCCATACTGGCTGCATTCCTTAACAGTCATACAGCAAAGAAGCGTGTCTCTTCCCCGCTAACCCCAGCAGCATTTGTGATTTTTTTTCTCTTGATGACAGCTATTCTGACTGAGGTGAGATGGAGTCTCTAAGCAGCCTTTCATAAGATACATTTACCTAGATTCCTGCAGGTTACAGTTGCTTCTGTGTTCATATCATTTCCCAGCAGAGTTTCTAAATGTGTCAAATCAGAGCACCTATAACACCGCAACCTCAATGCAGAGTGACTAAATCTGACTTGTAGGCATAGGTTCTCAGGATGAACTACTACACTGAAGAACCAGTGTATTGCTAGAAATTGATGCTTAGCCTTTTGGGGGGATGTGCAGTGATGGTTATTAGATGCTGAGAATTATCACCTGGAGATTTTAACTTTTTCATGTGTACTAGCTTAACTTTCATGGCAATCCCACTATTATCAGAATTGTTAGAACAACAACACGGAGGCAGAAATACACTTTCTACCAGGAACTCCTAGTGGCAACACTGTACTGGAACTCAGCCTTTACTCTTAGCCCACATTTATTCTTCTCTGTCACCCAGTGACTTGCAGAAGCACTTTCTACCAGGAAAACCCACAGCCATCACACTTTTCTAAGATCCAGAGAGGGCAACAGAAACCAAGGGATGGAACACCCACCCAACAAAGACAAGACCAGAAATCAACACCTAGAATCATCACAATCATCAATCTAACCCAGATGCGGAGGCACCAGGGCAAACAGGAATGTGAATAGTTAAGACAATAGGCTTCCACCAGAACCCAGTAACCTGACTACAGTAGGTCCTAAGAAAAGTAATACAGCTGAAGCACACAGTCAGGACCTCAAGATAGCAATTATTAATAAATTCAAAGACTTTATAGAGGATATAAATAAATTACTTAATGAACACTACAATAACACAAAGAACGAAATAATAAAACACTTAAGTCAAATTGAACAGCGAAATAGAATCACACATACACACACACACACACACACACACACAATGCTCAAACTGAAATAATACTGCAAATTAAAGTTTTAGGAAGAAACTAGAGACAGAGAAAGTTATGTAATTTTCACAAACACACACAGGTAGTAATTGGAAACTTTAAGGCTTATGCCAGTAGAGCATAATCCCAAAATCTGCATGCTCAATACTGCATTTCTCTTCCTCACATGACATCTGACCCCACCCAACTCCAAATGACCAAGTGTTGGGGAACTGGCACAATTTTTGTTACTGGATTTTATTATATATGAGAAGCGTAAAATTCTTACTACAACCATGTCATTGTTCATCTCTAAAGCCAAATGAGTAAACTTAAAAAAATAAGGTAACAAAATCCCTCTCCATTCATTTAAAGATGTTTTTGATAGCATCATTCACTCAGTGACATGACTTACAAATTAATTTTACCTGGAAATACATCTAAGCTTATCTATTTTTTTCTTTTAAGCAATATACATCTGGTGTTTCACTATGCCAAGAAAGTTGAAAAAGCACTTTTGAATTGTTCTGAATAATCAAAACATTCCATATCTTGTTTACCTACAGGTGTTCAACCCGAAGGAAGTAGAGAATGTCAAATTATTGTGATAAGACTGTTTATTTTCAACAGAAAGAACTTATTACAGATGGAGTATTGGAAGACTAAGCAAATACATTATAAGAATTACCAGATTAACGTAAATGAACAGAATGAGAGGTGCCTTCAAGCTGGGTAAATGAACACAGCTACCTGTAGAACCTTGCAACTGGACAGTGGACAGTAGGGTATTACTGTAAATGCACTAAAGCACTCCATCAAACGGCTTGGGGGAATTATGACCTGCAAATCTCATCAAAGAGTACCTGATGACACTGTCTTCTGATGCCATGCAAGCTACTAACAGAGAAAATTTATCATTTGTCCTACCTACCTGTGAAGTCTCAGAGACACAATCATGACTTATCAGAAAAGATTCTGACCATGTGGTTCAGTAGTGGCAATTGTATAGTTGTATCTTGGAAGTAGCCAACTGATGCTTTAATTGGCTATAGAACCTGCTCAGTGGGAGGGAATTCATGTCTCATGCTATAAAACAATCAACTGTATTTGGAGAGCTCACACATCCTGGAGGAGAACCTACTACTGTCACTTTCCTAAACTTGCATAATTTCTGAGTTCTAAGTACTTAGCCTTATTCTCCAGATAAATATAACTCATCTGTACAGCAGACAGAGGGCATTGCAGGAATCCAAACTGGTTAGAATGCAGAGACTATGGGGTGGGTGCTCATGTACTGTATAGCCTTGACACCCAAGGCTCAGGGTCCATTTTGGAAGAAAGGACGTAAAGACTGTAAGAGCAAAAGATCAGGATTCCTGATGCTAAATAGTACCTTCTAGCTACGGCAGGGATGTTGCACCTATGAAATCTCAATTATTTGATCACCTAAACAAGACTTGCATAATGACAACACCGGTTGGCATGTCAACAGATAGAGAAAATATCACAAGGCCCACACCCTTAGATGGGGAGCTACAAGCAATCAATGATTGCTGAGAGAGGTTATCAGTTTTTCCAAGTACAACCTCTCCGATGGGTGAGCTGATAGATAGTAAATAGTTAGCACTAAACACACACACACACACACACACACACACACACACACACACACACACATATATATATACACATGTGCACAACACTAAATAGATTCAGTAAAGGGTGTGTGTGTGTGGGTGTGTGTTAAAGAAGAGATCATGAGGTAGTGAATTAAGGAGGGATTAGGGAGGAGACATAAGAGGTTTTGAAACAGAGAGAGGGAAGTGTGGATGTGATGTAAATTCAGTTCTCACCTCCAAGCTCCATCTGTTTCTTTTTATCTCTTAGGTGCCTGCTATCTCTCTGAATGACCATAGTCCAATTCCAAACCTGTCCTAAAGAAACTGCTTGTGAACTTTGTATTAACAGCTCTGCTAGACATATTTGGAGTTTACTCTAGAGTTAAGCCCCAATCAGTAGCTTTGGTGGCACAGGAGAGGCCAGAAGTTCTCAGAGCACTGTTATACTTCCATCTCATTCCTTGACAGCTAGTTCCTATCGCATCACTCTCCCTAGAAAGGATACTTCAGACACTGTTAAGTCAAGTCATTGCCTTCATATCTCATAAATAGCTGGGATTAAAATCTGAACTAGTGACCTCTGAACTCTGGAGCCTTATAAGATACTCCAGACAGTTTGTCTCTAACTGAGTCCATTTGCCTACCATATCTCTGTCAAATCCCCTCTTCACTTTAACCCTCCTCTTATCATAAATCGATTCTTGATGCCTTTCTGTCCTCTGTCCTTATCTTCACTGCCCGGACAGCCTTAACTGATGTGGCACTTCCTGGATAGCTATGTCATCACCCACACCAAACCCACACAGAGCTTGAGAGAGGGTTTATTAGTTTCTTTATCCATCTTTTTCTGTTGGCAAGAGGGATTGCCACCTGGAGAGTTGCAGTCACCACTGATGGCTTTGGCCCTCTTCGACCCTCTTGGGTTTTAATATTGTCTCTTGTACTTACTTGATTCCTTAATACAGTTCTTCAGACTTTAATTCTCTGGACGCTTATGTTCAGATTTCTCATTTTTTTTTCTCCTCGCTGCCCATCATCACATGGGCAAAAGCATTAAAGCTGCTGCATGTTTTCTTATTTTCAATAAAATCTTACCTGTCCATAAGCAGGAGCTCTAACACAATAATCTCTCCTTCAATTATTTAGCTATGGTTGGTGACTGAAAGTCACAGTTCTTCAATTCAGTACCTCTTTTGATCCTTCATGAGTCCAGTCTGTTACTGCAGGTGTCTGGGGAATCCATGTCCGTTTAGAGTTTAACATCATGAAGAGTTTGACTGACTCAGGCACTGGCTTTTGCTGACATAGCATTTCCATGGCCAGTAGCAGATGCCAAGATACCACCTTTGTGATCTCTCATCTTTGTGCTCTGTCTCTCTCTGTCTCTGTCTCTCTATGTGAGTCTCTTTCTTCCTCCCATATCCCACTCTCTTTCCCTCCCTCCTTCTTTCCCTCCCTTCATCCTTTCATGTTATCCTCTATTTCTGCTTCCTTCCCTACCCTTCTCCTTGATCTATAGTTCACAAGTAATATACAACCTAATTTCTATACATCACACCCATGCTGAAAAGAGCATGAAAAGTGAAATCACACATATGATATCTAACATTGAGCAAATTTTTGAGATAGAGGTTAAGGGGATAGGGTTGGTAAGGTTGTCAAGAAAGAAAAGTCAATAGTTAATCTTTACTCGTCATCATTATTAATATCACATCCTCTATTCAGTTTTATTCAGAATCTAGTCCAGCTGTTGTTGAGCCCAGGGCTAATGGATGGGACATCACCATCCTCCGTGAAGAATTATTTCTTTACAAACTACTGCTGAGGTTTCATGATGCTGAAATATCTTCATTTTGCAAGTTTCCATTAATAGTGGAATGGATTACACAAAATACTCTGTACCCATTTCTCTGGATCTGGTGTACAAGAGCTAATCTCTAAATCTGGGTTAAAATATCACACTTGAGGTACTCATTGCAAAAGATTCATGAGGCCTTAATCCAGTATGGTTCCTTCATAGAGAACTAAATGGTTTATATAAATATTAAGTGAAATGGAATGATGTCAGGCACCGATTCTAGAGTGGTGTCTCCTCCATGCCTTTCACAATATTTTTAATCAAATAGCCACAACAGTCCTCAGTTTACTCATCTGTAAATGGGTGACAATAACCACACTTATCCCATTGGTTTATTGTAGGGACTGTGAACTCTGGAAACTTAGCATGATTCCTAGGACATGGGAGGACCTTGATTCATCAGTATTATCCATCATCCCTTTGTGCTTTGAAATGATAAGCTGATTCTAATATTAAAATGTCTAATCCGCATCATTAATTGCAATAAAATCTTGTGCGATGATCTTCATTTCTACTTATGAGAAAAGAACTGACTATATTGTGAAAAATGGAACCAAAAATATGCACCATCGCTTACTCAGAATCACTTCCTGCCTAAGGACATTCTGCTACCGAGTGAAGTTTTACAGATTGTGTATAGATTCTAGCATTATAAAATCAAAGAATTTTAGAAGTAGAGGGTGTCATGTGCCAATTTATTATAGCACCATGAAATTTCATAAAAAACTTTACAGTATGTTTTATGAATGATCCCCTTACTTCCTCATGAACATTTTTGCTCTTTTATCTCTCTAACCAGCATTCTATAGGATAAGATACTTTAAGCCAAATAATCCACAATGGTAAGACAACAAGGTGTACAGTCTTTGAAGAAAGGTTCACTAGGATTTCTGGAGGGCAGTGCTCCCATGTGTGGTATCAGGTCTGTTACTTAGACTCCTAGGCGAGATATATTCCCCATGTCATACACTACCCAACAAATGTACACACTCTTATCATTGTAATGCAAAAGTCACCAAGTTCCTACAGAGTACTCGCCATGATGGCTCAACTCAAAGCTTCATATTTTAGCCACAAGAACAACTTGTAATTCAAAGGAGTTTATGAAATTATAGATATATAGGACTGGGGAGCTGAAGGGTCTTTGAGCTCAGGCAGTCTCCTAGTGAGCACATACAGCCAACAATAAACTAAATAAATAAACTAAAGCACTCATCAGCCTTGGCGGATGAAAATGTCTTAAGTAGCCCCATAGAAGTAAAATATGGAGGGAAATCAGTTCTCTAAGAAATAGTGTATGGAGAAACTATAGCATAAGCTATAGGAAGACATGAAACTGAGAGGGGGCACAATGGAATATTGGAGGGATATGAAAATGTTTAATTGTGGATGTGTATGAAATATACCCCAAAAATTATTACTTTCAAAGATTTTGCAGTTTCTTTAAAATCAGGGAGAAGTAACTAGGCAAATGAGGAACGAGAACTGCATCCCCAAACCCTTCTATCATGGCACTACAGCGTTTGCTTGGTGGGTTTTTTGTTGTTATTGTTGTTGTTTTGTTTGTGTAGCAGAGGACTGCCTTGTATGGCCTCTGTGAGACAGGATGCACTTAATCCTGTATAAACTCCATGCCCCAGGGAAGAGGGATGCAGATGGGAGTGCATGAGGTGGGGGTTGTTGGGAGGGTAGGGGCGCTCTCTCAGAGCAAGGAGGAAACTGGGAGGGATGAAGAACTAGGGGAGAGGGTCCCAGGAAGGGAGCGACTTTTGGAATGCAAATAAATAAAATAAATAAAATAAAATAATAAAAAGAAAAATGTTTATTCTTTCTAAAAATGGCCCAAAAGATATGGATGGATTAGGAATTTTGTGAGTAACACATCCTTTGGAATATTTTTAGTTACGTTTGGGAATATCAATTCTATTTAAATAGCTAGAAGGTGATATCACCCATGTATATACAATGATCTTGGCCACCTCACTGCAAACAGCTCACAAAAATCAAATTTGTGGAAGTAGCCTGACCATCCAATGTTTCTGCCTTTCTTCCTGGAGGCTTAGGTTGTAAGCTGAGGAGGTTTCCATCTTCTGTGAGAGACTCTCGCCCTGCCCCACGTGCTTTCAACTTTCACCTCAGGTGCGTTAAAAAGTAAGTTTTGTATAGTCCTTGATTGGTGGTTGGGTCCCTGGGAGCTCTGAGGGTACTAGTTAGTAATTGTTGTTCGTCCTAAGGGGCTGCAAACCCTTCAGCTATACAGGGTGGGATTGAATGTACTGGCAGCAGGTATATAGTAGAGGATTGCAAATTCGATCATCAATAGGAGGAAAGGACCTCGGCCTTGTGAAGGTTTTGTGCCCCAGTGTAGGGGAATGCCAGGGCCAATAAGTGGGAGAGGGTGGGGGGACAGGCATTGGGAGGGGGGAGGCAAAAGGGGTTTGTTCTTGTTTTTGTTTGTTTGTTTGTTTGTTTGTTTGTTTTGGAGGAGAAAATGGGAAGGGGAAAATGTACGTGTAAATAAAGAAAATACAAAAAAAAAAAA
>JADRCD010203373.1:0-20196 GCA_019843815.1 Montemys delectorum
TATTTGGGGACATTCCATGTGCTTAATGTCAAACTGAAATCAATATACTCATAGTAAAGTAGAACATAGAGGTCCTCCTAAAATTTCCAAATACTATATAATAAGACATAATTAGTTTGCAACAACCACCTCATGGCTCTCCCAGTTAGTACCCTCCCAGAAGTAAAATCTGTGCAGTGTTGATGAAACAAAGCTGCAATGCTCAGAGGCATGTACCATCTCCATGAAAAGAGCACACAAAGCCAGAACCTGGAATTAACAACTAACTGCCTTGCCTTTGAATAGGACAGGCTCTAGTAAGGGAAGTGGTGGTCAAAGATAATGAGGGAAAGTATTCCATGAAAGGAGAGGATGTGGGATCAGGAATAAATCCTGGAATTAATAAACAGAAGCTAGGAAGTTTTATATTAAATGAGAAGATACAAATGTTCATCAAGTCTCCTAAGAAAATGGAGTCATGGCTGATTCTTCTGCAGCAAAAGCTATATGAATTAGGAAATAGATCCCTGAATATTTTGAATCCAGGCTATTCTGACTTTTTTGTGTATATGATTGCCTTTTTGATATTTCTTGCACCAGGAAATAAAACTGAGGCTAGGTTTAAATGTTTCTTTATTAAGAAATTATAATACTAATTAACAAATATTTTGTATAGTTATAATTAAGTTTCATGGATGATGACTATATTATTAAAAATAAAAATTATTTCCAGATAAGATGAATAATTATACTTGTTTCCCTACATGTGAACATATGAACATATATACAACTCCAGCAAGTTAGAATAAATGTTAACAGGGAAAAATAGGCACTCATCTCATCTTACAATGTTTTTGTTGTTGTTGTTTTTGTAGCTTACCTTTTTTTTTTTTTTTTTTTTGGATAATTTCCTTATTTACATTTCAATGTTGTTATCCTCTTTCCAGGTCCCTTCCTTATGGAAAGCCCCTATCTCACACACCCTCCCCCTGCTTCTATGAGGACGTTCCCCCACCCACCCATCCACTTCCACGTCCCTGTCCTGGCATTCCCCTTCACTGGGGCATGGAGACTTCACAGGACCAACGGCCTCTCCTCACATTGATGCCCAACAAAACCATTCTTTGGGAAATGCACAGCTGGAGCCAGGGGTTCCTCCATAATGTACTCCTTGGTTGGTGGCTTAGTCCCTCGGAGTTCTGGGGGTTCTGATTTGTTGATATTGTTGTTCTTCCTATGAGGTTGCAAACCACTTTAGTCCTTTCTCTAACTCCTCCGTTGGGCACCCTGTGCTCAGTGCAATGGTTAGCTGTGAGCATCTGCATCTGTATTTGTCAGGCTCTGGGAGAGCCTCTCAGAAGACAGCTATCTTAGGCTCCTTTCAGCGAGCACTTTTTGGTTTTTACTAATGGCTTCATGGCTAATTCATCCGGATCACCATAGTTCTTGGAATTGGTGCCACTAGGTTTTTCATCTCAGTAAAACTGATCTCTTTAGAGCTGGCATATCAGGGCTCTTTTTCAGAGCGAGATTTGTAGTCTAGGTTTTCAGTAATGTGATCCCTGCCCCATGTTTCATCTAGCCCACCTGCATCCTAGCTCTTCGACTTCTATAATCCTCTCAACATCCTTCTTTCTAGTAGTGTTAATTAACTTTAAGTTTATGCACATACTTTTGCTTAGATTATTTTCTTTAATTCAGTTCTGTCTTTACTCATACATACATATGCATACAAAAATATATGTACATGTGCAGATATACAAATAGATGTGTAAATGTTCAAATCATATCTGCCCACATGTATATATGCATGTGCACATACATACCTAAAAATATACATATATACAAATGCATGAAAATAAACATAAGCACATACATATGCACACAAACACATAGAAAGAAATAAAACCTGCCGTTCTATATGTATTACCCAGGTTAAATCAAAACAATGACCCAAGATACAGATACTATTACCCATCCATGTGGTAAATGAGGATATTGTTACAACAGAGGTATTCATTATCCATTGCTGAGTCCAAAATCCTTTTTGGAAAACATGTTTTTAAACTCAGGACTCTTCATTACATAATACTGTTTGCTCTCAGCATTGAAAGACTTTCATATTTTAACAAAATCAAATATGCAAAATGTCTTAGTTTCTACTTTGTTTCATTAGTTCCCTCCCTTATGCAGTCACCTATCAATGTAGGGTCATTATTCTAATAAAATCTTTGGCAGCATTAGGTAAACAAAGCTGAGAGTTCAGTCTCTATAAAGGCCTCAAAGGGCTATCATTTTTCCAAAGATGTCACTGTTGTCACTTCCCCTAGAGGCTTGCATGATGTTGTTGAAACATCAGGTCGACCCAAACCAGAAGAACTCTGCGGAACCTCAGTCTCCAGCACTTCTCCCAGCTTTTGTCCATGGTTCACTCAGCACGTAAGCTCACAGAAAGACAGACCCCTAACACACCTTTGTCCAGAGCCACATTTCTCTGCTACAATTCAATAGCTGCTGTATGATTTATGTCACATGTTTCTATCCCTCTTCACAATCCTCTACTTATTTTTCTATCATCCATGTAGGCTGCATTTGTATTTCTTAATAGAAAAAAAATTATTTGTATGGCTTTATTTATTAGTATTCAATCACACACATTATATTTATAAATATTACCATTGTATATTTAATTATGGACAGTGAATATAGTGTACTTAAATTGAAATCTCCCCTTGTACTCTCTTGTATCTGCTTCTTTCTCTTGTGGATTCCATTTTACTTCTCATGTGTCCACCAACTTTTCTGTTCTTTTTTTTTTTTCTTTTTTTTTGATGGCTACATAGGCCAATGAGAGATGATGGCCCCAGTCCTTGAAAGGGGGTATAGCACAGCACTATTCCAAAACACTGTTCTATTTCTAAGAAAGTATATTTGGGAAAATATTGTGAGGGACATAGATCACTGATAAGAAGCAAAAACTGTGACCTACAAAAATTATTTCAAAAAATAATAAATGTGTCTGTGAATTCTGGTATCTGTTGATATATTTTCATACCTTTCTGGTATTTTCCTTTTTGTATCCTAGTATTGAGTGATTTCCAGTATTCCCATATAACTACCTCTTCAACTCCAATCTCTACATTCAAGCTCTCCTTTATGCTAATAGTTTAATACTAAATTCAATCTAATAATAAATGCTAATTCATATGTTATTACCAGATCGTCACCTTATTCTCATTACTGTGCAAGTGGCACTTCTAATGTAAACCAAATTGATCACTGTAGAAGAAAAAATGATACAAGAATTGTCTTCAATTGTTTCTATTGCTCTTTTAGGGGTTATGCCTTGAATTTTAAATATTTTATATTTCCAGGAATCAACTTTACAATGTGTTATTACAGTAAATGTAATCACAAAATATAATAAAAGACTAAAACTGATGCTGTGTTTTTTTTATAAATAGACTGCTATATGGAAAATACAATCACATAACATAAAATCTTATAAAAATAATCACATTTATGATTCTCGGAATATGTGTACTTTTCAAATGCACTGCTTGTACTTGGAAGAAATATACAAATTACGAACTCACTATAAACTGTTTGACTATTAAGAAATTTATAAATGTCTGTTTAATCTACTAAGAGATGTTATTCATTTTACTAGTCTCATTGTATCTGTTTGACCTTTTTTTGTAAAGATCATAAATCTTACCCATAAATCTATAGAATATACATTGAGTTTCTTTATTCATCAATTGAAATAAAAAAAATTTCATAATAGCCCAGGTTATATCTTAAAATCAGTCTTCATGATGCACCTAACAAATATTCTAATAGAAGTATATTTTATATTAGGTTTTACTAAATTATATATATTTAGGGTAGACAGTGTTGGCATGCATGTTGTTTTGACCAATATTGAACATTTTGTAAAAGGTAATACACTATTACATTAGTAGTATATGTGGGCTTCTTTATACAAATATAGTATTATTAGAAGTTTTCTTAAACCTGAATTTGTTAGAGACTATGTGTTTACTCTCATAATCTTATTTACCTCCTGCCTACATATTTCAGTGATTTGCTTCAGAGACACTAGCCACTATGGAAAAATACCAAGGAAAGTGTATCTGAATTCTCAAGAGATACAATCAGGTCAGTCATTTTATTGCAGTGTAACACATGATGTCAGATGTCAGAGACTAGTTGAAAAGGTTGACATGTGAATATGTTGACCTACAAAGACTCAAGAGTGGAGGACTGTTTTCAGATGCTTGCGATGTGCTCAAGGTATAATGTGTGTTATTGCTTGGGAGTGACAGAGGTTTAAGGGGCATAGTTGTACTTTGAAAATTCCTTTTCATTCTAACTTCATTTTCGGAACCAGTAATAAGACATTGAAGTTTTTTCATCTAACAACCAATCATTGATTTACTACAGGTGTTGGTGCATGCACATGGAAGTCAATATTTGAGAGACAAACAGAAGATGAATTAGTGTTGTAGGTGTACTTTAAATTTGTACATTTTTACCTGCTGTAATATTCTTAATCACACAAGGCATATTGTGCGATTTTTTTAAGGTTCATTGTAACAGCCTCAGTATAAACTCAAGAGTGCTAAAAGACAGACATCATTTGCAAGTCAGACAAAACAATCAACTTAGATATTCATTGTAAAAAAATAGAATTATGTTTTTTAAACAGAAAAAATAAATTACTATAGCATACTAAGTAAGGGCAACCCGACATATTAACTCTAAAAATATATACTTTAGGGAAAAGGTAAGATAAATATAATTAATTCCAGGTAGGTCAGAAATCTTTGAAAGCATTGAATTTTATTTTCATTGTGATAAACATGAAGACAGTGTAAATTGTAAAAGTCTTTGTATTTCACTGCCCCTTCTGCAGTTATATACTCTCATGCTAAATTTCTCTTCTTTTTGAGAGAGGATGCAGTTTACATTTTTGTGCACATATTTCTTTTCAGAGGTATGTGATTTCTAAATATGTGTGATATACAATTTAGTAATACACACTGTAATTTAAGCAATTTGTTTTATATCATATTAAATATATAACAGTATGATTGAGTCATGCTCAGTAGGTAATGTTTAATGTGGGAAAAGAACATGTCTCAAATATACCCAAATTTCACTTAGATAAGATATTGTTTTACAGCATTTAAGGCAGAAGCCTACCCGAGTCTCCTGTGTCTCAACAAACCTATAGGAACACAGATAATGTAGAGTTTATACCCTCATTTATTTTGTCTTGTGCTATGGGAGTTTGTGTTAGCAAGTAGAAGCCTAAGTATTTCTAATACAACGTAAGAAGTAAAGTCCAAAGACTATATGATAAACTTTGCAGTCAGTCAATGTCTGTAGATTCAAAAATATGGTAGAAGAAATTGTTTAAAAATGTAATTATTTAGAGTAATTAAGTCAGTGAGCACAAAGAAGAATAATGCTGTTCACTACTTCTTGAAGTTGCTTAAGGATCATTATTGTAACATGTAGAAATAGCACAGGGATAAATTCCAGAGAAATTCTTAGATAAACAAATAGTTGTGACTATGTCTGCCAGATCTAAGTAAGCATGGAGATGTGTAAAACAGAGATTTGTTCTCAGACAAATCATCATAGGATACACTTGGCTCACGACTGTAGGGAATACAAAATATCCTATGCTAGTTTTTATAAGCAGATATTTTTGCTTACACTGCTGTATCCCAGGGTTAGTAGCAATTCCATCTGATTATATTCATGAAATCTTTTCTCCTGTTCAGATGTCCAAGACTCTGGCGAGAGGTTTTATGTGGTGTATGGATTATGGAGAATATATATTTCATGGTCTTCCATGGTATAGATGAGACGTCCATTCATTTAGTGTGCAATGTTTTGAGTGTTACAAGAGCAGTAGCTAGTAGTGTAGATTCTAGTCTCCCCAATCATACCCATGTGCTCCTCCCTCTATTGCATAAAACATTTTTTTAGTGGATCTATTTTCCCCTGTACAAATTAGTAATCTTTGATAACCACACTTTAATTCCCTTTAGGAGGCTTCAGGGTTGTACTCATTTATAATACCTTCCAACTTGATAGGTCACATTAGGAATTTAAATTTTTTTCAAGCAGGAAATTCAGTTTTCTACTCCTGTCACCCTCACCCAACTTTAGGTTACAAGGCTTCATGTCTCAGTATCATTTAAACATTTCAAAGTAGAAGCTTAACATCTACGGGAGGGGCACTTCTGACTAGGGCGTTGCAACATGGAAGCTAGGAATGAGAAAGCCAAGCCTCAGAGCAAACACTCTGCAGATGAAGTCAGGAAGAAGAACATTTAGTAATTATCCACCCAGTTAAAAAGAAGCAATCCTTTCTATTTCAGCTAACTAAAATTCCATCCTAGTTACAATGTCCAACATTGATAACATGGCACAGGATCGCCTTCCATCATTAGTTGGAACCTCAAATCTGGCTTGCATCTTTCCCCCCTCCTCTTTGTCCAGTGGTTGTCCCCTCCCATTCCCTCTCCACAGTTCCTCATTCCATTCCTCTTCCCCCCATGTCTCCCAGAGGCTGTTCCACCCCCACCAGGTCCCCTCACCTTCAACCCTCTGAGTCTACATATTTCTATTCATTCTGCTTACCTGCTGAACTTCTCACCTGTCCCTTCACATACCTAATCCCGTTCCCCTTTTCCCTCAACCTCCCCGTTACATCTATATTCCTCCCCCCTTCTGCCTCCCATGACTATTTCCTTCCACATTCTAAGTGGAATTGAAGCATCCTATCTTGGGTCTTTCTGCTTGTTAAACTTCTTGCAGTCTGTGGAATGTATCCTAGGTACTCTATACTTAACTTATTAGTGTGTACATACCAAGCATGCACTTTTGGATGTGTGTTATTTCGTGTAGGATGATATTTTCAAGTCCCATCCATTTTTCTGCAAAACTCATGATGTCTTTTTCTAAATAGCTGAATAATATTCCATTGTGTAAATGAACCACATTTTCTGTATCCATTCTTCAGGTAAAGGATATCTGGGTTGTTTCCAGCTTCTAGCTATTACAAATAAGGCTGATATGAACATAGCAGAGCATGTGGTTTGATGGGTCATATTTTAAGTATATGCTCAAGAATGGTATAGCTGGGTCTTCAGGGAGATGCATTTCGAGTTTTCTGAGGAACTGATTGGTTTCCAGATTGTTTAAGTTTGCAATCCCATCAGCAATGGAGGAGTGTTCTTTTTTTTCTCCACACCCTTCCCAGAATGTGCTGTCACTTGAGTTTTTGATCTTAGCCATTCTGACTGATATAAGGTGGAATTTCAGGGTAGTTTTGATTTGCATTTCCCTGATGACTAAGGATTTTGAACATTTCTTTAAGTATTTCTCAGCCTTTAGAGATTCTTCTGTTGTGAATTCTTTGTGCAGCTCTGCAACCCATTTTTAATTGAGTTATTTGTTTTTTTAGGGTGTTAACTTCTTGAGTTTCTTATATATTTTGGATGTTAGCCCTCTATCAGATGTGGGGCTAATGATACTTTTTTTCCCAATCTGTAGGTTGCATATTTGTCCTACCAGCTGTGTTTTTTGCCTCTATTTCCCTCCTTTGCAGC
This sequence comes from Montemys delectorum, assembly GCA_019843815.1. Classification (NCBI taxonomy): domain Eukaryota; kingdom Metazoa; phylum Chordata; class Mammalia; order Rodentia; family Muridae; genus Montemys; species Montemys delectorum. The sequence goes on from JADRCD010203373.1 coordinate 7,611, forward strand.
TGTGTTCTTGTTTCTCCATCTTTCCTCTCCATCTGCTTGTCTCTTCCATTCGTTTTCTTTCACATTCTACAGCAAGACACAATAGCCATCCTTCTGCCCCCCCCCCCGGCTTATAGTCCATTTTTTGTAGATATATTAAACTGATTTCCAGCCTAAAAATAAAACAACCCTGCCCTAGTAGGAGGAGTCACCTTCCTTTATGTGTAAATGACATCCTTGACATCCGATAGCACTCATTTCCACTTCTGCTACTCTGAAGCTCTTGATGGGATAATCTTCTTCACAGCAACTCCTGGCCTCAACTGAAGTATGCTGACATATCATTGCATACACATTCCTTTACCTAGTCACATGCATCTCTATTGACTTAAGCCTCCTATCTTTGCATTTTACCTGGCAAAAGCTGTCCAATGCTTTAGTCAGTTCTTTTGGTAGCCTCCTTTATGACTTTGCACATGAATTCATCAAAAGGAATACATCATTCTCTATTCTGAGACAGAGATGCTTAGTTTACCTTCCACTTGCTTGAATACTGTTATGCATGTATCTTGGCATTCTATCCCAAAGGATCCAGTCCCCTCCTCAACATCTGGCACAGACTTTAGAACCACTTAGGCAGGTTTCCCAACTATGGTTACAGGATATTAAGAAACAGTTCAAACTTACAACCTTTACTCTTATTTTCTGCAAAATGACTTTCACTACAAGTTATAAGAATTATAGGTCTAATATATGGCACAGGAAATTGCATAGTGAATTATCATAGGGATGTCAAGTAAATAAATAATTCAGACAATGAATGTATGACTACTCTAGTGACAGTACAGGAAGGGCTTTATACATTACTGTTAAATAGAAAGATGTATGAGTAAGAGCTATTTTGGAGTTTATATATCTCATCTTGTAAATTTAGTTTATCCATTACTGTCACAATTTAAATCCCCTTTCCCACTGCATTATGAGTATTTGCCCACAGTTGTTATTTTGTTGCTTACCAGTAATTTCTATGCTTGCTTGATATATTTTATTTACCCAGAAATTGTTGCCAAAGTCTAGGCTTAAAAACAATAATATCTATTATTTTAAATAATATACATGTCAATAACATCATGTAAGTGAACTAGTCTAAAGTTGTATTTGAGGAAACTTAGCTTTTCCCTTTCTCCAATGTATAACAATGTCATTGGTTTAAATGAAAATCATTTAAGACTCTAAATGCCATATCTAAGGTTGCACAATGACTTTGTGACCAGGACTTAACAACTCTTTTCTCATCACAAGCCTCAGCTCATATCTTAAAGTCTGCTAAAACTCCAGTTATCCCATCTTCATTCCAAATTATAAAAGAAGTAATAGGATCAAAAACCACTTTGAAATTTCATACAGTGCTAATCAGAGCTGGGTGTGATAATTAGGCCTAGTTTTCATTGATGATGTGTTGAGAAACATGCACACACACATACACACACACACACACACACACACACACACACACACACACACGAGTGCTTGCGTAAGTGCATGCGTGCACACTTCTATTATCAGAATTATCGTTAACTGCAAGCGAAGATTGGCAATAAAGGCTTTCTTATGAGTGTCTGTAGCCTGAACCATACAGGGAAACAACTTTGAAATTAGAAAATTAGCAGTATTTTCCACCTCTTGAAAAACATCATTATTGATATATTAATTAAATCAGAGAAATGAGGATATTTACTCTGATGTAAGAATGATTGCTATGGTTTTGACATTTAGAAAACTGTGCAACAGTTTCCTCCTTTACTCACCTGGAATGGCATGCAGAGGTGTTACTGCAATTACTGCAAAGACAGCTGTCTGTCCTTGTAGATATTTTTGTTTTAAATTTATAGAATGCTTATCTTTGTTAGCCTTTTTGCCATTATAAAAGTGCATATTCTCCTATTACCAAGCTAGGCATGCCTGTTTTAAAGCAGCATTTTTTTTCGTATTTGTTGCATATGGTTTAAAAGATAACATTTTAAATACAAGTTCTACTTACCAAATGAATTCACTCCATAAAAGTCCCGGCTCTCCATTGGACCCGCTTCCAACTGATCTTTAGAAGAAGACTTTGGAAAGTCTAACATTCAAAGTTAACTAGAAGCTTCTTGGGAGTCTGAAATCCAGCACTTGGAGAATATTATGTTAGCTACTTAGCAACAGAATGACAAATGAATGTTCTAGTCACTGTATGTTAAAGATGGCTGACTTAATGAGCTGTGTCCTACTTGTCAGATTAGTTCCTTCATCTGTACATCTCTTTATGGATAAACCAAATCTTTTGAAACCACAGGGAAAGGAGGAGAAAGTAGTGTATGATTCTTTGCTTTGCTTTCAAGCACATCACATCTGATAAAAAGTATCAATCATCTAGTCTTAGTATCATACTGTAAAACTATAAATACTGTTACAGGCAGGACTGTAGAAACCATGTGCTAATGAATGTTAATCCACTTGTAACCAGACATTTTCATGTTCCTTGCAATGCTTCATTTATCGGTATATGCTGTGTTTTGTTGCTTTTCCAATCATTCAAAACCTATCAGCGAGCACTATTGCAAATATATTTCCCAGAAATGCATTAGTGTCAATATTATAAACAGCCAAATTTTAAGATACAATCATGGTCTTAGAAAATGAGGTCATATAAAAGTGTCACCTATTAGAAATTTAAGACATAATCATCTTGATTTCAGAAGATTTACCCAACAATAATCGATCTAAGCACAATATAAGTTACTTTAATAGAGAGAAAAATTTGATTCTAAAGATGAGAGTAGTTAGTATTGTTAGATGTATGCAATGGTGATTGGTGACCATGTGTAAAGCACTGACACAGAGCCATGTGGAAGGGCAGAGCCTTTCTGCATGCTATACTTTGTCAGCCATGATTCTCCCTTGTTTTTTCACACTTCCATTCTGGGCTGTTGCTATCTTGTGTGTGCAGGATCAGGGATCAGGATCTGGAACTAAGTAAGGCTCTTATCCATCTTCCTTAATTCGCTCATCAAATATTCAGTACACAGTTACTATGTGACCAAATTTTCATTCTTGCCTTACTCTGCCTTTGAATTCTTACATACTCTGTTTTATATCATGTACATTTTAAAAACCAAAAATTCCATGTCCCCTCCCTATCCTCCCATCCTTCTATGTTTCACCATCATTTTGGGCTACTTTATTCTTAATGAACAGTATGCTCAAGGACAGATGCTATGCTAAGGGTCTGGGTATTAAACGGACATTTTGAAACAAAAGTCTTTGCTGTCAAGTATACTTTATGAAAGAAAGATGGACTCAACACTCAGAAAGTAAACTTTCACATGCAAAAAGCAAGAATACGCTTGCATGGAAAGCACAATGAAACAATGACTAAAAAGTAATTTGGGGGTCAGGAATAGGTGTGAATGGAAGCCATTATGGCCCCTAGATACATGTACATGAATGTCACTGTAATATTTATTAGAATGAACATTCTAATATACACTAAACTTGCAAGTGATTTTTCTGTTTTTTCTGACATTCTTAATACTATGTTTGAGGATTATCTATAAAATTATTATTGATGAAAATAGGAACATTCAACCAGAAATTTCTCACTAGATAGTAATGAAGGGTCCTTTACTGAAATTTAAGCTCAGGAGCATCCATTTTAAGTATGGAAAACTTCTTGTCTATCAACACTATGCTCAAGTTAAAGCTCACAGAGTCAGCTTTCCTCTTCTATGTTGTTTTCCAGAGTAGATTCTGTGAAATGACAAAGTCGTAAATCAGCACTCTGTTCTCAGTGGATTCACAAAAGGTTCCTCACCCATTCCTCATCCTCCCCTACACATGTAAATCCTAATCTCTAGTGCCTCATCTTTGGATTTCATTCCCATCTACCAATTGCCCACACATGAAACAACAACGATGCTAAAAATATTTAAATGTCACCTTAATGTGGAATTATGACATTATGAAGGAGCAACTGGTGTTGTAAGGAAAGAAGTTGAAGAAAACACACGAGACAGGCAGGATGAACTCTGTAGGTGTCACAGCACAGCTGCCTGTATAGGTTTCCTCAATCTTGACACCATCAAGTGAAGGTTTCAACAGCAAGATTATTCTGTGCGTTGGAACATTTTTATTAGTCACATTGGCTTCTTTGAACCAGACACGAGTCACATATTTTTTATGCTTCTTTATAATTAATGAAATGCTCCAACTTGGCAAAAGTCCTCTGGTAAACAGCAATTGAGAACCACAGAGAAGAGGAAGGATTGATAAACATTACATTGATTGCTTCAAAGTATCGTATCTCTTGAGTGTCATCATATAAGATGGTGTGGTGGTTTGAATATATGGCTCAGAGACTGGCACTAATAGGAGGTGTGGCCTTGTTGGAGGAAGTGTGACCTTATTGGAGGAAGTATGTGTCACTGTGAGGTAGGCTTTCAGACCCTCCTCCTAGCCATGTGATAGATAGTTTTCTCCTGTCTGCCTTTTGGATCCAGATGCAGAACTTTTCATTCTTCCAGCCCCATATCTGCCTGGATGCTGCCATGTTCCTGCCTTGATGATAATAGGTTGAACCTATGAACCCTGTATGCCAGCCCCAAGTAAATACTGTCCTTAGTAAGTGTTGCTTTAGTAATGGGGTTTCTTCACAGCAGTAAAACCCAAAATAAGACACATGCCACATGTATTTACTGAACTAAAGACTAGAATTTAAGACTTAGTCTGTTTATAGACTTAACAAGCTGCAGAAGTCTGGGACTTTATAATGTCCCCAGTTGCCATAAAGAATTGACAGAAAGGTGAGGAAGACAAAAAGAGACTGAGTCCACTTAAGGCCTATGCTAAGGTCACCTATGCTTTAGTGTCCCCTTTGGTAGCATCACATTTTACAATATATTTCTTTCTCAAGATATTGGCCCATGTGTAAAAATTTAAAAGAGATTTAGGTTTATTACCGACTTTGTAGTCAGAGCTTGGAATAGATGTTAGGCCAAGATTTGTGAAAATACTTGAAGCCAGAGAAAAAGACTGTGTTTTCTATTACAATGATACATTCAATGGCATTTCAAAGTAAACATTGGCAATAAAGAGAGCGAGAGTGCAAAACCGGGAGATCAACTTCAAACAGCCAGCATTTTTTTCCCTTTCTCCTTAAATGTAAAAGACTATAAAGTGTTAAAATTTAAAAATTGAAGTGTTCAAAGTAGAACTTAGAAGTACTAAGAGAACTGAGTAGATGAAATAATATTTGCTCTAAGTGAAGTGATGAATAGGCATCGACTCATAGTCACATTATCCATGGACACAAAGACCTGACTTTTTTTTTTAACATCGCAATGCATGATCCTAATGCAATATTGTGGAAGTAGGTAAATTTTTTTTTAATATATACCAAATAAAGAGCAAGAATTTTCTTTTTATGTATATCTCTCTGTCTTTCTGTCTCTCTCTCTCTCTCTCTCTCTCTCTCTCTCACACACACACACACACACACACACACTACATGAAATGATTCATTTAAGACATAAATAAGAAGGCCTTTGCATTGCATTGCTGAAGAAACAGAACAAATTGCTAAATTTAAATAGAGTTATAAATTTATAAGCGTAGTAAATCAAGTGTCAGCAATAATTTGTAATCTATCTTAAATGTTAAGTAAATATTAAATGTTAACTAAAGACAGGATTTTAAAATATGTTTCTACCAAATATGAATTTTCATTACTCCTCAGGGCTACATTGTTTGACTTTTGCTGGTAGAGCCTAAGATTTCTAAAATCTCTCATTTATTAAATCACTATAACAAGCATAAAATTGCCATGTTACTTGATAAGAGGATCTCCATTCTAACACCAAAGCACTGGTTAGTCTAAGATCATGTCCATATCTGGGATAGTTAAAATTTCCGAGATAATTCTTGTTGAAAGATTTATTTCTTTGTGTTGAACTAAAGTCCCAGCTAGCTTTTTCTTCCTGCCCTCCTGAAGCCAGTCTTAGCTTTACAGAAAGCAATAATGCCTTAATCTGGTCCTGATGTTTTAAAGGATAACCAATCCTCATCTGACGAACTCTACCTTTAAAGAGTCTTCTCATTAAAACAGGCCCATTCAGATTGTTTCCCTGTGAGGTAAGCAGGCATGCCATGCAGCAGATTTGAATCACGTGCAATCTATCTAGCTTTCAGTCCTGTGCATTCTGTAGGCTCTGCTCGCCTGTGAGAGGGAAATAGTAGCCAGCCCTGAATTTGTTATTTCTTTAGTAGTGCCCTCATTGAACCAAATGTGTTAGTAATCATTGTTAAAGTACTTGATAACAGTTTTATCTTATCACTAACTTTATTGTCACTGCTAATTTGAAGCTCCTCTTTGTATTTAAGCTACAATAGTGGTAATGGTTGAACCTATTCTGATTCCTTCACAGCCACTTTTCTGTTTACTAACCTTGCTTAAGGACACAGAGTAACTTGTCTGTAACTATGTACTGGAGGAAGAAAAAGCCAACTCTAGGGACAACTATTATTTCTAGTCCTCTTTCATAAAGCTCTTCCTTTATCATGCTTTATCTAAAATTTCAGTGCCCATCCCTGCTTACAGCAGCATAAGAAACAACACCTGTGATATCCCATAACAAACACCTTTATTTTCCTTTTCATAATCGTTTTTGCTTTTCTAAATGTTCTTATTTATTTTCTGGTTCTCACTAAAATATGGGATCCTGTTCTCAGACTTTTTGCTTTGGTTGTGGATATATCATAGGTTTGTCCACTATTCCCCAAAGAACTGTTCTGACTGGCTTGCATAAAACATTTCATCATTCCAAGATAACCCAAACTTGTGAAAACAACCCTGCCTCACATTGCAGAAATGTCTATGCACTTTTGGACAATCACTTCAATCTAGTAAGACTACAGTCTACAATCTTAACTCTTATTACACAGTGGTGTCTGTCAAGTAAGAACTCTCTAGCTCAGAATCAAAAATGTTCCACTCTTTAAGAATGTTAAGGTAACTATAGCCAGTAATAAGAAGAGTCTTAAAAATTAAATGTCAAAAAAGAAGGAGTATTAATATTTACAGCACCAACCAATAAACAAAAAAGTATCTAATTTAATGATGGCTATTTTCTTCTATAATATTCATTTGGGATCCATAGATATTTATAGGAAAACAACTCCTGCTGGCTCTAGTTATTGTTTTCCCTTGATTTTTCAATTCTCAGTGCTTACCCAGCATCTTTGCATGCTACACTTACTGTTTACATTGGAAATCCATACTGAGAACAGTGCAACATGCATCACTGTTTGTGAGACACATTATCTTCCTGAGATTCCTATGCCATGCACAATTATTACTCTAAGGGTGCCCTCCCATCTCCACTGTCAAATAAATAGTGACAGTGCCTGGTACTTTGTAGCTAAGCAAAATGTCTCTTAATAGAGTCTTTATTCAGCATAAATGTGAGCTGCTCTGGGGATGTTTCTTACATGCTAAATGTCTAATATAGTTTTAGGCATACTCAGATGTAATTATTTAAATAATATCTGCAAGGGAATTTATTCTTGCTTTGCTTTCTTTTAAATCCCGAGGCTCAGTGCTGGCAACATTGCTTTGGAAGGAAATCAAGTCCTCTGTAGAAGAGTGGCACTTGAGACAGACTGCAAATGCACAGTGGCTTTTAGAAATCTGTTATTTACCAGTAATTATTTTCTACTCACTTCTCTGTCAACATGTTCCCATTTAACCAACTGATTAATACTGAGTAACTTCCCGCTTTGATTCTAAAATAACAAAACTTCAAAGTTACCTTGGAATTATATTGGACAGAGCCTTAGGATTTTCCTGCTTCATGCAGACTGGCAGGAGTTTGATTTCTCTTTTGTATTAGAATTACAAGCTTTTAGCCTAGCACATGGAAATATGAATTATATTTATATTTCTTCATGTAGATACAATTTATCTAGACAGAGAGGAAAGAAACTCCCAGGAACTAGTAGATCTTTGGACCCAACTTGAGGCAGGGTCTCATTCCTTCTACCGTGTGGGTCTCAGATCTTTACTCAGGCATTTGGACTTAGCAGGTGCCTTCACTGAATGAGCCATGTTCTACCTAAGTATAACCCTCCACTGTTCTTTGTGCATCTCTTTGTGTCCACAGTCTATGCAGTGCTTCTAGAATGTTAGCATAAGGAATTTCTTCATATTTGCCTTCCCTGATACACATAATGCTGGTCAATAGTTTTCTTGTGTGCTTTAGGTATGTTATAAAAAATATGTTCATCTTATAGCTTAGATGATGTATGGAAAAGTAAAGATGGAATTAGATGGGAAAGTATCCAGAGCAATTGTTTCTGTTGATCTTGTTCATATTAGGGTACCTTGGCAGGGAGACTTTTGAAGTTCCTGAGTGTTGTTATGGAACCATGAGACACTTGAGCACTCCATGTTATATAACAAAGATCAATTTCCATTAGAATAGAATGGGTGCATGTTTCAAGTACATAGACTTAGCAAATCTCTTTCAGTAGTGTAAAATGACCAAAGGGTGCACATAAGAAAGCTAAGCATTCACAGCAATAGTATTTTTTTGTTTCAGAATGAAAACAGTTAAGAGTCAACATGATTCCTCTTAGCAAGACAATATTGACCAGTTTCCTAACATTTCTATGCACATATATTTAAATGTAATTAAAATATTTGATTTCTAGTTCTTCACAATGACTGCCATTGCAACTATGACAGAAGTCTGCCTTATACTGAGCCAAACAAAAAAATCAACAGACAAAAGACCTTCTCAACTGTCCTGTGAAAGAAATTTGCATTGTTGACCAAAATGTTTTAGTCACTTCCCATGGGAAAAAGAAGTTCTTTTGGAGGGCAGAGCAGAATAGTTTGGCATGTGCTGACACTTCTTCTATCTTTTCAATGGCAAAATCATTTCCAGGCCACCAGACACAGTGAATAATTCCTGAATGCTACATGTGGCGTGGCCAGGATGACAGTCCTGCCATCTGGAATAATAACAAAATTTCCTCCCAGCAAGCATCCTCTCTGGAAGGATCGCTCATGCAGATCATGTGTCCACTCCTTCCTTTCTTCTGGCTTTTCCCCTTGGACTGTGCAATGACAGCAGAATGCAGTTACAGTAACATTATATTTTTACTACAGAAGTGAGCTTCTGGACCACACCAGGCTGCCTTTCTGGTATTCATGGGTGTTAGGGAGGATCCAGCAATTGTAATACTAAAAGCAGTACTGTTGTCAGCTTTTCACCAAATGTGTGGAGTTTACATTGATATTGAATATGAAGATCCTGGATTATAGACTGCAGAAATTATAGAAATACCTGTAAAACTAAGCAAATTTCTTAAACCAGATCCCCGAACTGGAATGGAGCCTCTCATAAAAATCTCCAGATTCCACCCACTCACAATGGTTTTGTTTATTGATCAACTAATCTGCAGCCTTTCTGGGAAACATTTCCGTTTTCTGTTCTCTAGTTGAGTTTTCTTTATTAATTGGTTGTGTTTTTCTTTTTTAACATTTTGAGGAGACTTGTCTTGCTATTAAATGAACACTGAAACTATAAGAGTAATCGAATCAAGAGTAATATGGTCAGGTCTGTACTTATCAGTGACTTCTGCTGTGTTTAAATTCCATCCTCCCTTGTTATTTCTTGGGTTATTTGGCCTAACAATCTGTATTTAAAATTTTCTGCTATATTCAATTGATAACTACTTTCAAAGATAATATTGGTTCTTTATTTTCTTTTTTAACAGCAACAAAAAAACTTTTTATTGATCCTTTATGAGTTTCACCCCAGTCCTGCTCATCTCCCCTACCCTCATATCTGTTCTTCACTCTTGCAACTTTCCTCCTAAATACACACACACACACACACACACACACACACACATACACACACACACACACACATCACACAAACATAGAAAAAAAAATCTCATTGTAGAAGCTGTAGTTTGTCACAATCGGTCCCAGAGTATATCCCTTTTGTGTTCCCCCACACATCTTCATTACTAAATATTCATTGCCGTAATTTCAAGGTCTCGATCGAGGTCTCTGGCTACTACTGTGACACCATCAATATTGAATTCTCACAGCGACTGCATCATATTATCCTGTTGTTGCCCCTTGTCCTGTAGCTTTTGTTTAGCAGGACTGACCTTTTCACTCATTCCCACTGCTGGCAGATGATATAGATTTTGGCCTGGACCAGCTCAGAGTTGGGTAGTAGCTGAGATAGTCAGTGCACCAGTTCTCCCTTATCTGCACCACCTGAGTGAGCTCTCCAGGACTGCTTAGGCAAGGCAGCCCCAATGCTCTCCATCTGCATCTCCTGCAGCCACACGTCTAGACCCAGATCCATTGTGCTCCTCAATTAAACTGTGGGGTTCAATGTCCCAAGTGCTGCCACCTGCCAGTCAAGGTGTGGGCCTCAATTTCCTACGTGCTGCAGCCTGTGAGGGGCTGGGACATCTCTCCTGCTCTCATACCCTCAGGGCTGGCTCATTGTGCCTTTGCCATCAAGACCAGCTCCACTGTGTGGCCCAGAAGAGGTGCAGGGTTTTCTCTATGGAGTGCTCCAGCCAGTGAGGAGGCCTGGCTAGCTCTCTGGCTTGCATGCATTTAATGATGTATACACTGATTTAGTAAGTATGCACTCTCACACTTATCCTTGATGAACAGAACGTAAGTAGGCACTATAATTGTTCTGGATAATGAAATTGTAGAATATTTATACAGCGTCCTGACTATGTTGCATTATCTAAAGTATTCTGGAATTCCAGAGGGAAAGATTGTGATGCGGAAGAATTGAGCATGAACAGAATTAAGAAAATTTCTAGAAATCACTCTACTTATACAGGACGTATTGCTCATTGACAGATTAGGAATATATGGTTAATCATATTAATGTAAATTTTCTTATCAGCTATGTATACTAAACTAGTTATTCCTTATTTCGTGAAATATAAACAGCAACATGAACTTATCTATGTGATTTTATATTACAATTTTATAGAAAAAGCAATAAATTAGTTTTACTGGTATGTAACAAACATAGGCTGAATGTTTCACACTGCTGAGTTTTTAATTCATGTATATCGACAGAATGTTACATGCTGTCACAATATTAAGTAAAGCTGAGACACTTATTTGATGAGTATTTTAATATTAGAATCTTAGAATCAGCATTTCTCACTCTTCCAGCAGTGTAGAGAATAAACTCCTGTAAATAGACTCAGGTTCTTTTGAGATGCACAGTCATGAAGAACTCCAATTGCATCATATCAATGCCCTAATTATTGGATACAGAAGACAAGGAAGACCCAGGTTCATGAGAGCAGTAGAGTGGACCTTGCCTTTTGGGAAATTGTGCCCGCACTCAACATTCCTTAATGTCCAACTATTTCCCATTTACTTAGCATGTATACCATTCTTCCATCTGCCTTGATTATACCTGGCTTTTTTCATATATTTCTGCCCTGCAGGTATGTTACAATATTTTTTGGAATTTTTTAATTGTAAAAGTATCAAGGCAAAGACCTTAAGAGTTCTCTTCAATTTATAAATGATGATTAATATTTGGTCAAAGAATTAGCTTTTAATATTGTTTTATTCACTGATTGAGTGGATGTATAAGTACATAGTTGAGCCCTATAAAGCACATATTCTAAGTAAAATTATTAAAGCTAAAAAGTTCAAAGCATATTTGTTTTAAAATATTCAATATAATTACAAAGCTAAATAGGGCATACTGAACAAATATCACCTTATGCTAAAATTAACATAGTGCTTAAATTAAATAAAAATAAAATAAATCACCGACATCATTAATAGTTAACTGAGAAGTATAAAGCATTCATGTAGAATAGCCGGAGTGATAATTGATACTACATATGTTTGAAGAGGCCACATGGAGAATAGCTAACCAGGGTAAACCTACTACTATCATTATTTTGCTAAGTGGACAAAAATTAAGCTCCCTTCAGAATTCTTAGTTTTATAGGTCTTTTCAGCTCTAGGACCTCAACTGGAACGTTTCTTTGTACAGTAGAGAAGTCATGTAGAAACTCAACAAATCGGTGTGCAGAGAATAATGTGTTTCTCTAGTGCTCAGACACAAAAGAGACATCAATCTCAAGCTCCTTTCCTTCAAGGTGCTGGGAACACTGGAGAAGAAGGGACAGAAAGAATAATAAAATAAAAGATGAGGTCAGCATGGCAATGACAAAGCAGGGTCATGGGCATCACAGAGCTCCTGCTGCTCACAGCAGCTGTGGTGGCCTGCAAAATACTTGACTAATCCACTCAACATTCCAGCATGGAGGGAAAGGATTTGTGAAACTCATCTTGTCAGGTCATAGCTTCTAGGATAGGTAGAGTTGATTCTCTTTAAGAGTGTGGCCTATGATATCCTAGTGGACAACCTCACACCTGTTGGGTATATGGGCACCATTAACTGGACTTAGTAGAATATCTTTTTTAAGAAAATACAAACAAACAAACAGAGGAGGACATGAATCTGGAAGTGAGTGGAAACTGTATCTG
>JADRCD010203374.1:0-20394 GCA_019843815.1 Montemys delectorum
CACACACACAGGAGTAAACTAGGAATGTGATATCAGGTCAGGAAAAAAAACCATTTTCTTTTGACAAGTTAAAAAGTTGGACAATTTGCAAGGGGGCAAAAATCATGCAGCGGGAAGTGCCCACGAGTGTATATTTGTCACAACAACCTCAGACAGTGTTGACTGTCCCTCCCAAGCCAGTGAGAGCCGTGCTTCCTCCAGCACGCTGCTGATTTTACAGGCCCGACCCATGGCTCATCACCTAGCCTCCCCTTCATTTCTGTTCACCCGCTAGAGAGACGCCACTCTGCTTTTTCAAGTTTTCACAGAGGCACCAATGCTGTAGGCTTCTGGACACAGAGGAGAGATGCGCTCTACTGGGACCATCATCTTTGTGCGCATGCGCAAGCGCAAGCGCAAGTGCGCTTGTGTGTGGGAACGGTTTCCCGGTTGTGTGGTGAGGGCCAAGGCAGTGTGTATAGGAGATGGGCAGTAGAGCCTTTCCCCTGGTGCTGCAGTCGAGGTTAGATTGTGCGTCTTCCTAAAGAAGCCACTGATTCGGTGCTTAGGCTGTGCAAGCTGCTCTAAGGGTGGCCTTGCGTATTTGCCGATCAAGGCATTAGCAGATGTCTTTGCGGTGGACCCACTGGCTTGACGGAGAACTCTTGGTTGATTGGTTGGGGGCAGTGAGGCCTCCACTTCTGCTCAGTCCCACAAGGAGAGTGTACCCGAAGACCTCAGGGCCGTGGGCCTGCAGGGCCTCTTGTATTTTAAGACAGACTGCACTGGCTTAGAGCCCCTCTTCCTCCTGCCCACCCTCTCGCAGTGATGTTTTTGCCCAGAGACATAAGGCAGGACACATTCCTGGGCCAGACTGGAAAAGCAGTCATTTCCTGGCAGAAAGCGTGGTCCCGTTATAAAGTGGTCTCCTGTGAACAGAGCCTGTGCTGTTGAGTTTTATTGAGGCTGTGCTTGTCTTGAGCCCCATGGGAGTCCGTAGCTGCAGCAAATGGAACTTTTCAGCGGACCTGCATGTGTGCAGCAGATTACACCTTCCTTGGTCTCCCAGCCTGTGGTTAAATCACAAAGGATTCTGTAGGGGTGGGGGTGGGGGACACACCCTTTAAGAAGGTCTTGAAGGTTTTCCTTGGAGTGTTAGGGATTGTGATTGAAAAAAAATCCTGTTATTCCGGCCCCACTTGCGTTTGGGTACACCATGGATCTTACTGATGTTGTTGTTTCTTGTGGCTCTCAGGAAGTGCCCTTCACCACCAGTGAGCATTTTGTTCCTGCTGTGCTGCTATGTCTTAGACTTTGAGAATAAGGCTTCTCCCAGCGATGTTGGATGTGACAGACTCAGACAGGCTCACACCAGACTGACTGGGCTGGAACACACACACACACACACACACACACACACACACACACACACACACAGTGCCAGTTGTTCTTAGACTGGACTGGTTTTAAGGGCTGGTAGTCAGCCAGCATGTGAGTTGTAGGCAGCTGTCCTCGTGGTGTCCCCAGGGCCTAGGGAGTAAGGAAATGATGGTGTCCAGGGCCTGGGGAATAAGGAAATGATGGTGTCCAGGGCCTGGGGAGTAAGGAAATGAAGCATGGTGTCCAGGGCTTGGGGAGTAAGGAAATGAAGCATGGTGTCCAGGCTCTAAGTAGATTCAAACCAAAGTGGATACACTGAAGCCCAAGAGAGACACCACTGTGGGTTCCTGTAGCTCATGGCTCCTGTCTTATCCCCAGAAGTTCCTTTGTGCTGTTCTCTGCTGAGATCTGCAGAGCATTTCTATGATCAGCAGCGTGCTTGGGAATAAGACAAGACTGTTCTTTTCTTTTCTTTTCTTTTCTTTTCTTTTTTTTTTTTTTTTTTTTTTTTTCAAGACAGGGTTTCTCTGTATAGCCCTGGCTGTCCTGGAACTCACTCTGTAGACCAGGCTGGCCTCGAACTCAGAAATCCACCTACCTCTGCCTCTGCCTCCCAAGGGCTGAGATTAAAGGCTTGCGCCACTACCGCTGAGAACTGTTCTTAATAATTATCAGCTAGGCCAACCAGCCCGTCTCAGACATGGGGGCAAGGCCACAGGAGGAGGTCACCTTGCTTAGGTATGTGGTGCATTTTCCTAAAAGTTGGACCAAGTTCTTTCATTGGCCTATAACTTTCCATGTAGGCTAAACTAACTGACTAGCGAGTCCCAGAACCCTCCTGTTTCCGCCTCTGGAATTACTAGCCTGAACCACCATGCCTAGCACTCTTATGTGGGTTCTGGGATAAAACAAGGCAAGCACTTTGCTGACTAAGCTGTTTCCCCAATTCCAAAATGCTGTAATAGAGGAACAGTGAGAGAACATCCCTTTAGAACTTAGACCCTAAGTCCAGTCACACTGGCCCTCCTGGCAAGGCTTAGCAGCTGGAGGATGATGGAGCGAACATCAGGCTGCTCCATGATGGTGCGTTCGGCCCCTTGGAGCCAAGAAGAGCTGACTAGGAGGAGCAGCAGGAGAGCAGATGCATGCCAAGGGGTGGCTGGCTCTGGTCTCCATGCTGGCACAGGGCTCGAGCTGTTTCTCCTAGGAAAAAGAGTTACTGTGCCAGGTACAGGGATTCACTTCATGCATGAAAGAGATCTCTGGGCATCCACTGAGCCTGAAGTTGTTCCAAGGTAAAATAAGAATTTTGTTTGAGTGTCTTGAAGAATTGGCCGTTGCTTTTTGGGAGAGACAGATGGTGGTTTGAGTCAAAGCTTCCAGAAGTAGCGTGAGCACCAATTACTCAGTGTGTCAGACAGATATCTAACACTGTATGGTGGAAATCTGGGGAAAGGAATGGACAGACTGTAGAGAGCTGGGGTCCTGGAGCCCTGTGGAGCCCCGTGGTCACTGACAAGGCTGAGCAGCAGACAGACTGATCCTGCATGCTTGTTTGATGATTCGGATAGCAGTGTGTCATGCCTTGTCCAGTCTGGAAAGAGAGGGGGCAGGGGCTTGTTGTTAGCTAGCTTCTCCTGTTGCTTTTGAAGCCTGGCAGGGGTGTGTGTATGGGGGGGGGCAGAGTTGGTCTGCACTGACTTGCAGCACATGGTTTTGTTATTCAGTTTGGGGCTATTGGTGTATTCCTACTGGGAGAGCTGTGGTAGGCTGATCTCCCTGGGTCAGCATTGATATCTTCTTCAGGGCTCAAAGTCATTAAAGGTATGAGTATATACACACACAGACACCACATCATCATCATCCTCATCATCACCATCATCACCATCACCACCACCATCATCATCACCATCATCATCACCATCATCACCACCACCACCACCACCATCATCACCATCATCACCATCATCATCACCATCATCATCACCATCATCATCATCATCATCATCATCATCATCATCATCACCACCATCACCACCATCACCACCACCACCATCATCACCACCACCACCACCATCATCATCACCACCATCATCATCATCATCATCATCATCATCATCATCATCATCATCATCATCATCATCACCACCATCACCATCATCACCATCACCACCACCATCATCACCACCATCATCATCATCATTATCATCATCATCATCACCACCATCACCATCATCACCATCACCACCACCATCATCACCACCATCATCATCATCACCACCATCATCATCATCATCATCACCACCATCACCATCATCACCATCATCATCATCATCACCACCACCACCACCACCATCATCATCATCATCATCACCATCATCATCATCATCACCACCATCACCATCATCACCATCATCATCACAACAACAACAATAGTAAGGGGCTGGAGATACATCTGAGCAGTTAAGAGCACCAGCTGCTGAAAGTATAGTCCTAGAAAGTATAGACCCCCTCTTTTGGCCTCTACAAGCATTGGGCAAATATAGTGTACATACATACATACATACAGTGTACATACATGCAATCGATATATACATAAAATAATAATTTTAAAAGATGTTAAAATAAGAATTTAAAAGAGAATTTGCCCTTCTGCTTCTCATCGTCAGATTCGAGTGATGTGAGTGAGCTCAGCCAGGGTTCAACGTGAGAAGCAAAATGGCTGGAGCTAATGGATGCTTCCATAGGAAAGGACATGTGAGGAGAGCATCCAGCAGTCACTTTAACCCGGATACCGAGGTGTTACAGCACGGGCAAGGGCTGCGGGCAGGTGGTATAGATGAACAACCAGAGTCCGGGGCAGCGTGAGGCTCAGTCCTTGGGCGGGATTCCTTCTTCCTTGGGGAAGTCTCTCTCTGTCTTGTCTTTGAGGAAAGGGCTCACTTGGTCAGACTTCCTGTCCTGGTCACTTTGGGCATGCCCTCTATTTGGAAGTCAACGTGGACCCAAAGAGATGGACTCAGTGGTTAAAGGCGTTCGCCACCAACACATGACGTCCTGACCTTGATCTCTGGAATCCACATGACAGAAGGAGAGAACCAACCCCACAGGTTTTCTGACTTCTACATGTATACTGTGGTGCACATACATGTAAACATACACACTCACACATTCGCCCACTGACACATATACACTCACACACTCTTAACCCTCAAACACACAATAAAATGCAAAAGTAATGCTTCAAGTCAGTGAGCAAGACCATCAGCCACATCTCCCGTCTGACTGAAGTCCAGCCCTTGCTCTCGGAGATAGGCCACCTGTAGGCAAGCGCTGTGTCACTGAGTTGCACCCTGGCCCCGTTCGTTTTAAACAGATGAAGCATGCCAATGCCAGCATCCCCCGAAAAGCTCAGTGAATGTTGATGGTGCTGCTGAACCGCAGACTACCGTGCTCTAGGAGAGAACCTGTTCTCGGCTCGGCTTTTCTCATCCTTGGGGCAGAAACTTTGCATTTCTTATTTGGTCTCACAGGCAGGCTGTCTTCAGGGGTGGAAGATGTACCGTCCCCTGACGTGAGAAATTCAGACTCTGGAAGTTTGGCGCTGTTGAAACTGGTTCTGTTAATCTAGGTATGAGTCCAGGAAAGCGACCAAGGTTTCAGATTTATATTTCAAAACTGAGTATGGTAGTGCCTGCCCGTGATCCAGGCACCTGGAGGGTAGAGGCATGAGGAGCCGGAATTCAAGGCTAGGCTCAGCTACCTACCTAGTTTGAGGCTAGCCTGGGCTACTTGAGATCCTGTCTCAACAAAACAAAAATGATCATGGGTTTATTTAGGGAAAAGTAGCCCCAAGCCCCATCTTCCTGCTATTTTCTTATTTCCAACCTCCCTGACTGAGTTCCCACGGCATTCTTGCTCCTAGAAGCTGTAACAGACCTGCACTGTGTAAATAGTGCTATACGAAAGTTTTATGGACGTATGCATTGGTGAGTTCTTTCTACTTATCCAGGGCCCGCTAGAATTACTGTTATAGTTTTCCCAACCTAGCGCTTCTAACCTACCCTTTTCCACCTACCCCATAAAATCTTTAAACTGTTGCAAATTAATTTTTCCTCTTAAAATTGTAACAGGAATGTCTGTTAGTGACGAGATCTATATATAATAACAATAATAGCGATGATGATGATGATGATGATGATGATGATGATGATGGTGGTGGTGGTGGTGGTGGTGGTGGTGGTGGTGGTGGTGGTGATGGTGGTAAGTATTTAGTGCTGGGATTGTACCCAGGACCTTGTACCCAGGACAGTATAGTAGGCAAGTGCTTTATCCCTGAGCTATGTGTCCAGCACCCTTGTAATTTTTGTAGGTACACATTGAACAAGACCCCTGTTTCCTCTGCAAATAAACCGCCACCCACTGCCCACAGCTTTGGAAGGGCCGCGGGCTGCCCCAGCATATCCGCAGAGCAGCGGCTGTGTGCTGCTAGCACTGTGTGTTCCCAGACTTGCTTCTAGGAACTGTGCTTGCATTGTGAGATATAACCCAATTACATAATCCATAAGTCCAGTGGACCAGAAGAAAGGAAATGCTCCGAGTGAAGGCTTTGAAAATAGAAAATGTGGAAAACGTGTTTAAACAGTTTCTGTTGACCTAAGTCTGAGTTCTTACTCGAATTGATCAGGGTTTATATTCAGACGCGTAGGTGTGTTTAAACACTTCGCTGTTAAGAAAACCAAGCCAGGAAACGGATGATAAAATATAGGTGATTTATGGTGAAAGTAATGCAAACAGCTGTCAGGAGGCTTTTTCTTCTTCTTCTTTTAACCTTAGGGAAGGGGTGGGGGTGCCGGGCTCTACCTCAGCAGATAAATTATGGTCCAGTGATGTGTTCCAGAGAGTATGAAGTGGATCGGACTGTGTGGTTCCCAGCTCTGGCTTTGCCTCTGTTAATGCGGCACACCTGTGAACCCCAGGTCCTTGGCAGGAGACACTAAGTACTTAGACGGTGTCTTGGGGTTCATTTCTTTGTCTCTGTCTAGAGGAGGCTATTTAGACCAATCACTGGCTTCAGGGAGTGTGGAAACAGTCACTCGTCACACCCAAGGTTGTTGTCTCCTGTGGGATGTTGGTGCTGCTTGCACATAGATGTCTGTGCCTGGGGAACTCTCACGATGGAATAGTTAGTGCTCATTCCCTCTTCGCCTCAGTGTCCTTACTGTGTGGGGTGACCAGTCTGCAGTGTCATTTGCTCAGAGGTGACAGACACGCAGTGTGTGATATTTTGCCAATGTCTTCGTGTTGTTGACCGTCTGATGGCTGGAACCATAAACTGCATCACTATCAAACACAGGCAAGCACTGTTGAAGTAACCCAGAGTTCCTGGTCAGTGTGAAGGCGTGTCAGTGTAACGGAAGACACCAGAATTTAACAGTTCATCCTCCAGTGGACTGAACGTTCCAGAAGATGCCAACTTTTCCATTGTAGCCAACTTTTAAAATGCCTTCAGTTCACAGCCCAGTGAAAGGACAAAATGATCCTGTAGGCCTCTGGGAAACCAATAAGAGACCAAGAAAGCCATAAGTGTGGCTTGTGTTGAAAGGAGATCTTACAATGCATAAAAGTAAACTTGAAACGCTGCAAACATTACACTCTTGTAACAGTGCCCTGAAGTCATGAATGTTCATAAGAGAGGAGGAATCAAGTATCAAATAAGTCTCTAAGAAACCTGGGTGGTAAGAGGATTTTAAACTTCTACGTTTTAGAAACTAAATTCATGCTGGCTTTTAGTCTATTGCTATCTTTTGTTTGTTGTTGTAATTGAGACAGGGTCTTGCTGTAGTCCAGGTTAGCCCTGAACACAGGCCCTTCCTGCCTCAGTATCTCCAGTGATATAATAGCAGACATGTGCCACCATGCCTGGCTGGCTCTGAGATGCTCACATGTTGAAGATGCAGTCCCCAGCTGATGCTGCTCTTGGGAGGGGAGGCCTAGCCTGAGGACGGGAAGCCACTAGAGACCTCCGACTCCTTACTGGTTCTCACTTCCTGTCTGCCTGTCTATCCATTTGCTTCCAGTTGCTGTGTTGTGCTGTCACAGAGTGAGGCCGAGTGATCCCACAGCTCAGATCTCTCCTCCTCTCTCCCAGGCTTTCGTGACACTTGTGAATACATGAATCAGTGTGAGGTACTGTGCCAGCTAGGTTCTTATGCATTCGCAGGAGACGTGTAAGTTGGACTCATCTGTTTGGAGAACATTGCAGACAGCACATGTAGAATATTGGCAAAGTAACCCCACCTCTAGGAACTTGTTCTAGAGAAACAGAAAGTACGTGCATCTACGGGTGCTAACCCTGGTTTTGCTTGGCACTGCGGATAAGTGGGTGATCCCTGGGAACAGGAGCAGAGGAATATCAAAGTATATTTGCTAAGTGACTGTCCCAGTTTGATCTCTGTTGCCAAAGCAACTTGGGAGGAAAGAGTTTATTTCAGCTCACAGGTTTCAGTCCATCACTGAGGGAAGTGGGGGCCGGGAATCTGGAGGCAAAGAACTAAGGGGGAGACCATGAAGGCTAATCGCTGACCTGGCCCTCACCTGTTCAGTCAGTTCCCCTCTGCTTTCGCTCTGTTTAACATCCTTTCCATCCCACCCAACTCCTCTCCAACTCCTACAGTATCACACCATTCTCTTTCATGACCTCTTTTTTAGTTAGCGTTTAACTCTTACTGATACATGAATCAGTGCGAGGTACTGTGCCAGGCATAGAGAGGCATATTGAGTGTTTGCAAAAATTGCCTGCAAGATGGAATTCTGAGGGGGTGTGACAATGTTATTAATAGAATAAATATTATTGTTGTCAATAATGAAGAGTAATTTGCAAAAG
Source organism: Montemys delectorum (assembly GCA_019843815.1). Classification (NCBI taxonomy): domain Eukaryota; kingdom Metazoa; phylum Chordata; class Mammalia; order Rodentia; family Muridae; genus Montemys; species Montemys delectorum. The sequence continues at coordinate 8,246 of JADRCD010203374.1, forward strand.
GACTCTAATCTTGTGACAGTAGTACCAGTTACTATACCAATATATAAGGCATCTAATACAATTTGAGAAACCAGAAAGAAAAGGACTAAAATTGTGCGTGCGTGCATGTGTGTGTGTGTGCTGAGTATTGTGTGTGGGTGTGTGATTTGTGTATTTGGTACATGCATGTTGAGTGTGTATGATCAGAGTTTTCTTTCTTTGTTATGCTGTCTTTCAAATTTTTTGTCTTTATAAAAGCCATGTCTAGCATATGAGCTGGCAAGGCAGCATCTGATATTTAACAGATGAGAATACTGAGGCCCTGGGGCTTCGTATATCCCAGGATTGGGCTGGGATTTACACCCAGGGAGTCTGGGATGTCTGCCACAGGACAGTGATACACATCCAACAGTAGACATGGTGGGATTCCCCGTCCTCCCTTAGCACAGCTGTGTGTGAGCAGCACAGGTCAGACAGCCACAGGGCCACAGATCGGACGTCATCTGGACCAGAGCTCAGTAGCCACCTCTAAGATTCCATGCTAGCTTGCTTGCCTATCTTGTCCTGTGGCAAACAGCAGTCTACGGAAATAAAGTCAGACGCTCCTCTGCTGTGGCTGGGCTGAGGTCTCCTTGCCCTCATTTTCCAGCAGGGAGGGAGCCCTCCTTATCCTCTCTTCAGGGCTCATCCTCCATCCTCCTTGGTGGGGGGAATCGCATGCGGAGGGAGGTGACTCCGATGCCCTGTGCCTTGAGGACTGTGGCACTGGTTTCATGTCCCATGCTGTGATGGGTGCTCTGCTCCCGAAGGATGTTCCAAAATACATGAGCTGTAGACGGGATGAGACTGACTCGGTAGGGGGTAGGGTTGCTTGCCTCAGGGATGCATGAAAAAGCCCTGCATTTGATCCCTAGCACCACATAAAAGGGAGTACGTCTTAGTTGTCTGAGTTTCTACTGCTGTGATAAAACACCATGACCAAAAGCAACTTGGCAAGAAAAGGGGTTATTCCAATGCATAACCCTCTGCTCAATTCATCATTCAAAGAAATCCAGATAGGAACTTAAAGCACAGGCCGGAGGCAGGAGCTGCTGCAGAAGGCATGGAGCGGTGCTGCTCACTGGCTTGCTCCCCGTGGCTTGCTCAGACTGCATTCTTAGAGAACCCAGGCTCACCAGCCCAGGGATGGCCCCACCCACAAGGGGCTGGCCTCTCCCACAGCAATCATCAATCAAGAAAACACCCCATTGGCTTGACCATAGGCCAATCTTGGGGGTTGTGGTGGGGAGGAAGTTTCCCAGTTGAGGCTCCATCTTCCCAAATAACCCTACCTTGTGTCAGGTTAACATAAAACTAACCAGCACAGTAGTGCACACACCCAGGATCCCGAAACAGGGCCTGAAGTACAAGGACATCTAGGGTTATATAGTGAATTTGTTGGCATGCATGAGATCCCGTCACAAACTAGCAAACAAACAAAACAAGGAAACCAACTAAGCAGAAAACTAACAAGACCCACAATGAAACAGTAAGAAATTCAAAATACCAGAGTAACCATTTCCTGCCAGCTGACTTCTTGTTCTCCCCCCACCCCATGGGTTCCAGGCTGAGGGTCTTGGGTTTTTTTTGTTTTTTGTTTTTGTTTGTTTGTTTGTTTTTTTCTTTAAGAAAGAGAAATATCTGTAAATCTGGCCAGATCTGGTGGTGTTCATCTTAAATCCCATCACTCAGGAGGCAGAGGCAGGTGGATCTCTGTTCCAGACCAGCCTGGACTACAGAGTGAATACAAAGAAGTGTGTGTATCTTGTGGGTCTAGCAGCCATCCATTTAAGCCCAGTGGAGCAATCGTCTCAGAGCTGGGGTTGTTGGGGGGGGGGGGCAAATTTGTTGTTTGCTCTTTCGGTGTTTTCTCTGTGGGAAGCTGGAAGTGTCTCCAACAGAGCCTCACCAAGATCTTGAGGATCCAGGTGGAAGAACACCCCCATTCCTGCCTCCACCCCTGTCCCTAAAACCATCTCACCTCACATGGTGCTCTCGCGTGGGGGAAACTTCACTCTATTGCTCAGGGCTAACCTTCCCTGTTCCCAAACACCTCTCTTTCGTGTGGGGAGGGCTTCTGTGTACTTATCCTGTTGTCAACAGCAGAAATAACGTGTACTTTTCCTTTTGAGAACCACCCTGGGTCCCAGCTGTATGGCTTGATTTGGGGACACAACTGAAGTCTGGTGCTGTCTTTTCTTCCATTTCTGTGAGCTCTGCCATTCTGTGGGCTGCTGGTCCTTGGGTAAAGGGGACCTTGTTTTGGTGGGAGGAAACACTGCTTGGCAGGGCGTTGAAGCCCCTCCCCGTGTCTGCAACCTCCTAATTGCAAACACATGGGCTAGTCCCCTCCCTCCGAGAATGCCTGCTGAGGGCTGTGTGCATCCCACCCCTGGTGTCCTGGTTTTTGTCAAGGAAGCCTGAGTGTCATATACCAGGGTCAGAGGACAGCTGCTTCAGGTGGGGAACAACAGCATTTGTTTGCATTTTGTCTTCCTCCATTTCCTGCAGCACTCCTGGGGAGGGCCTTTGAAATCTCTTTCCCTCTCCCTCCCCCCCTCCCCCGACAATGTGTTTGTGATTACGGACTTCTGAATTGTGCTGTCTTGCGTAGGGGAGGCCTTTTACATAGCGCATGTGCGTTCTTTGCTGTTTTCCCCATGGACTGCCCTGAGCCTTGCCACCCTCTGGACCTTGAATCTCCAGGAGAGAGGGAGGTGCTCCACCTCTAAAGCTCCTCCCAGCATGAGTGTGACAGGATATGTAATAGGCTTGCTGTCCAAAGCACCTGGGCTTATTTACTTTGTTTTGAAACACTGGCTTTGAACTCACTCTATGTTACTAAGCAGGGATAGTGCTGGGGAGACAAGCGGGAAGCACGAGGACAGGACTTTGGAACTGCAGAACCCACATGTCCTGCTTTGTTTTGGGGATAAATACCATGTCCAGGACTGCAGCTGTGGCTCAGCAATTCAAAACAGTGGCTGTTCTTGCAGAGGACTCCCAGGTCTCACAGGGAGTCTTAAAAAGTTCTGTATCTCCATTTCTAGGGGATTACATACCTTCTTCTGGCCTCCAAGGGTACACACACACACACACACACACACACACACACACACACTCCTCCAAATTACCATGACCAAACAACCTGGGCAGGAAACCAGGAAATGGCTTGTTTTATCTTACAGGTTCCACCATGGAGGAGAAAGAGAGCAGAAATGTCAACAGAATTGGAGTTTAAAGTAGGGACCATGGAGGGAAGCTGCTTACTGGCTTGTCCTCATCTCTTGTTCAGCAGCCTCTCTGTTTTTTTTTTTTTTTTTTTTTTTTTTTTTTTTTTGTTGTTGTTGTTATGCTTTGTTTTTTCAAGACAGGGTTTCTCTGTATAGCCCTGACTGTTCTGGAACTCACTCTGTAGACCAGGTTGGCCTCGAACTCAGAAATCCGCCTGCCTCGCCTTCCAAGTGCTGGGATCAAAGGCGTGCTCCACCACTGCCCGACATGCCTTTGTTATGTAGCCCAAACCCACAAGCTTAGGGATGGTACCACCCACAGTGGTCTAACATCACTTAGTAATCAAGAAAATGACACAGCTATGGGCAAAATAGACACAGCTATGGGCAAATCTGATACAGTTCCTGAGCTGAGGTTCTCCATTCCCAACTGTGTCAAGCTGACAATCAGGATAATGCCAGGTGTATGCCGAGGCCCATTTGTGGCAGCCTTAGAAGCTGGAGGCAAGTGATCCTCAGAGCAACTTGGGGACAACTGACATTGGAGAGCTCTGGGTTTGACCGAGAGACCCAGCTTCAGTGAATATGATGGAAGAGAAGGAGTGAATTGTTCTGCCATGAGCTGCAGGCCTCCACATGCGTGAGCTTATATATGCACCCCCCACAAGCACATTGTACACACATCTGAAAAATACAATAGTCACTGATGATCTTGAGTTCCAGACCCTCCTGCCCCAGTGTCCCCTTGCCCCCTGAGCTGGGGTTATATCTGTGTCTCGGCTTCTTCTGCGTTTTGATTATGGAAATTTTAAGGAATTATAACACGTTAAGAGACAATGCTCATATTCCACCTAACTAACAATGGCTCCATTCTGCGTCTGGATCGCAGGCCTTTCTGCCTTTTGTGCAACACTTTATAAAAAAACGTTCTGCGGGCTCGGCAGTGGGGCGCACACCTTTAATCCCAGCACTTGGGAGGCAGAGGCAGGCGGATTTCTGAGTTCGAGGCCAGCCTGGTCTACAGAGTGAGTTCCAGGACAGCCAGGGCTACACAGAGAGACCCTGTCTCGAAAAACTTAAAAAAAAAAAAAAAAAGAATGTTCTGAGGAACAACTTGAACACTGACATCCTGGCATTCCCTCTCCTCAAAGAAGTGTGCAGGTGTCTCCCAAGAAGGCCAACTCCATTCCATTCTCCTTGGCTACATAACCATTCCTACACAGAGGGAAATGAACAACTGCCACCATGGCCCCCAGTAGCTACTCTCCTTAAGTTCCTCACTGCCTCACTGTGTTTCATGGCCTTCTCCTCCCCAGGGGAGGACCTGCTCAGTGACCTGTACAACTACTTAGATACTGAAGGAAACTCCCTCTCTTCCTGTGTTCTTAACCTCCTAACATTGATGGTGATGATGATGATGATGATGATGATGGTGTGTGTGTGTGTGTGTGTGTGTGTGTGTGTGTGTGTAGGCCAGAGGACAACGGGAACTGTCTCCCTCCTCGTTGACAGGGTTTGAACTGGCCCTGTGGGCTCGGCTGGTATCTGGTAAGCCCCAGGGATCCTTTTGACCGACTCTGCCTTCCCCAGCTGTTTCTGTGGTTCTGAGACCCAAGTCCTCAGGCATGCTTACAAGGCAAGGACTTCAACCACCTTCCCAGCCTAGCACTGACAAACAGGGGCTCAGGGCAGATCTCTTGCACCCCTGCCATGGTCTTGTACTCGCACCTCTGATCTTGTTCAGATTGGATTGTGAAAGCCTGTGACCCCAACACTTGTTGGTTGCACCAGGGTAAAGTTGTCAACCTCGACACCCCATGACTTTACCTGCCCTTCCTTCCCTCACAGACACATCCAGCTGTACCCACACTGAAATATACAGACACAGGTATGCGGGTACACATACCCTAGAGACCCAGAAAGCACACACACATACGGTCACATAGTCAGATACAGCCAAACTTTGTAGGCTGGGCCTGAGAAGCAGGGCCTCACTGTGCAGAGACAGTTCCATGAAGAGCCTGGAGACAGTGGTTCAGAGCAGGCACAGGAACGAGACCTGGGGTGGGGGGGGATAGGCAATCCTTCCATGGAAGGAATTTTTGTTCTGGTGTGATCAAAGGTCGGTCCTGTCCTTCCCCCAACCCTAATGGTGTCCCTTATACCTACAGTCCCAGTCCTAGCAATGGCTTCCCCAGACCGTGACTCATTGGGATCCAGCCGAGGGTGGGTAAGAGTCATTGGGCATTTGTAATTTTATTGCTTTCCTGAGCCAGGAACCAATCCCAAGGCTTTTTGCATGCAACAAAAGTACTCTATCATTGGGCTTGGGACCCCACTCCCATCTTGAGATGGGGGTTATATTTCACGATCAGAGACAGTGATGTTACCTCACTGAAGGACAGAGGGAAGGAGACAACAGTGAAAGGCACAGGTGCCCTGGCTTTGCAGGGCTGCTCAGACCAGGCCTGGCAGGGGCTCTGTGTTTCCATGTGAGACTTCACCATCGTGAGAGACTTATGTGCAGCCTGGAGGCCACCAGGGCAAGCACTGGGGCGCTGCTTAGTGACTTGTTTTGTTGCTGTGACAAAACACCTGGCCGGTGCAATACAAAGAAGGGAAGGATTATTTTGACTCTCACTGTGGTTCACTGTGGTGAGGAAGGGATAGTAGTAGGTGTTGGCATTCCCTCTAGGCTCCGCCCCACAGTTACCTGGCAACAGTATAGTGTGCCTGGCTTACTATAAAAGGGACTGTTCGCCCCCTCTTTGATCTCTTCCTCTCTTATTCTATCTACCCCTTCCCTCCCTGTCTCTCTCTCTCCCTTTCTCTCTCTCTCTCTCTCTCTCTCTCTCTCTCTCTCTCTCTCTCTCTCTCTCTCCCCCTCCCTTCCCAACTTCCTTTCTCATGCCTTAAATAAACTCTATTCTATACTAGTCTGTCTATGGCTGGTACTTCCGGGGGAAGGGATGCCTTAGCATGGGCCAGCAGAGGAACCCCCTTCCACCTCACCATACCACACTTCCACCAAACACATACTGTTTTATAAAACACAACAGTAGGATCCGGAGGAGGTGGCTGGTTATATGGTATCTTCACTCAGGAACAGGTGGGGGGTGGGTGGGGAGGTGCTCAGCTCACTTCTTTTTACTTAGTCTAAGAGTATATATACTTTATGGAATTGTGCCGCCCACAGTGGACAGAGGTCCCACTTTAGTAAGCCATTTAGAGTTCCATCACAGGCTTACCCACAGGCCTTTATCCCAGGCAGTTCTCCATCCCATCAGGTTGAAGGAAGTAACAGCAGAGAGATCTTTCCTCTTGCATTTGTGTTTCTAACCTTTTGGCCAGTAGCTGGATCCGCAAGCCCACAAGCTTGTCTCCTCACAGACACACCATTAAGCTACTGTACCGGCTGTCTCCAGGCAGCCCTCATCCCTCCTACAGGGCTTCTCTTGCCCTTCGCCTTCCAGAAGATCCTCTTAGGAGTGACTCCGTGGTTGTAATCCCTGGCATTGGACCTTACGGGTTTCAGCCAGCGCCTTGGGTCCAGGAGGAGGCAGGGGTTAAAGAGAAAGGCTTGGCTGTGTAAAGGCAGGACAGAGTGGTAGGTGGAGGCCCGGCTCGTAGCCTTGGGAGGTGTGTGTGGCATGTGGCAAGGTTGTGCAGTTGCAAGCAAAGCTCTCTGTGAGTGGAAGGAAGAACTTTAGCCAGGCATATCAGATAATGGCAATCTGTCATCCCGCAAGTGGCTAATGTGCAGTTCTGTGACACAGATTTGAGTAATTAGAGGATTTGATCTCCAGCCATGTGAAACCTATACGAACATCGCTCTCTGTTCTTGGAAAGGAGTCAAAGGCTGAGGCTGTTCGAGCAAGTCGTGATTTTTGAATGCGGCCACAAGCGGGATTGATTTAACTTGGCAGAAACTACAAAAACAAACATGGGCCGAGAACAGCAAAAGCCCTTGTGATCCTGCCCTGGCCTTGGAGAAAAGGAAATGCTTTGTCAATTGCACCCTGGGGCGGGAAGGCTGCGAGGCTCCCCACCCCCACCTGAGGATTTTAGGCTGGAACAGCTATAAACAAAACCTGGAGAGGCTCAAATAGCCCTTGGCCCCTTCCCTCCCCCCTGCCCTGGTTAACAGCTAGCTGGAACGTTACTTTTATGCTTCTACCCTCTAAATAAGTCTTAATCTGCAAACTCAACCTTGACTCTCCGTTACCATGGATACCAGATGAGCGCCTCATCTTTATGCCATGACCTTGAGACTACTCATTCAAGGGCATCCCTGTTGGTGGGTGGTGGACAAGGTGTTTGTCTTCTGAGCTCGTGGTCATGATGGGTTGGTTCTGGTGCCCATTGCCTGGGCTTTTGTGGCCCACATGAGGCCTGCTTCCCTGGAGTGGAATGTGCAGAACGTTAGCCCTCCAGGGCTTGGCACAGCAAGCAGAGACCCTTCTCTGGCTCCTTTGTGATAATAACAGTCTCTTCTAAGATATATGAATCCATCCAAGGATAAGCTTGTCCTGACTTGCTGGACCTAGTGCGATGGTTGACAGTGCTGGTTGTAGGCCATTCAGGCTGTGGTGGCTCCTCAGAACCACCCCACAACCTCACCCCCCCTTGGGGGGGCTTCACAGTGAAAGTCTGTTACTGGCATCTGAGCCTGAGGTAGGGTTGCCCAACTGGCTACTTTGTAGTCTTCATCTCCCGTGAGTGTTGACTATATCAGAAACGAAGTTAAGCATTTAACTAGTCCCAAGTAGCTTGGCAAGTCTGTGTTCTTTTTTAAGGCAGATTGCTGCATGGCCCACTGCCTGATCCAAGGGCCCTGAGACAGGAAGAGAGGGACCCACAGAACTCCAGCCCGGTGTTATAACCCCTGAGAATTCTGGGTAGCCTAGGTTAGCCTTGAACTCCTATTGATAGGAAGAGGACCCTGAACGTCTGGTCTTCCTACTCCACCCCTCCCTTAATGCTCGGATGGTAAGTGTGAGCCCACATGCAGCTTATGGAGCGCTGGGGATGGGAGGGTCGAAGGCAGCCGTCCACGCGCAGTCTCCCCTGCCCTCTGTTTCTTTCCTCAAAAGTGCTCTTTGTCTCCACAGTAACTTAGAAGCATTGGTGTCAGTTGATACACACGCCTTCCAAGGCCTTGCTGCATTTTTTAAGATTTAAAAGAACAGACTCACAATAGTTTGGTTTGATCACACAATGTTTGTGAATTTTCCCATCTTAATTTTAAAGAAGCTGGGCTCAAGAGCAATTATAATTGGTCTAGCGAAGGACACCCCCTTCCCTAGAAGAAACGAATGTGTACCTACCCCAGAGAGGATACAGACATAGAAACAATGTAACAATTCTACACCGGAGTGGCTTGGTGAACCAGCCAGTTTAACTGGGGTTACTTGCTGGAGCTTGCAAACTAATGAGTGGCTAGACCACTGGAGGAAAAAAAATTCTTTCCCCCCAAGTGATTGATAACAGCCTGTATATTTGGGGAGGGGTGAGGCCTCATAAGCCCTCCCTCTGTAACTGTTAACTGCCTATAAATCCTTGAAGGGCAGGGCCCCATTCTGAAAGTTAATGGGCCTTATCTTGTGCAGGTCTCCGTGGGGTACTCCCAGCTACTGACAGAAAGCTTTGGCTGTGTCTGGAATGACACACCTCTGCCCTCGCTCTCCACACCCACGCTTCTTCAGCTTGCTCCACACCTCTGTGGGTGGGGTTCAGGTCCCTCTTTAGAGCACAAAGAGGTCTGGGAAGTCCAGGAGGACAGCTCCCAGTATCTGTCTGAGTTCTATTGGTGACCTTGTGTTATTTGACTTCTCACGGAAAGTATCATGGAAGGCGGGGGGGGTGGGGTGGACTAATTTGTTAGGAACCTGCTCTCAAGTGGCAAACTCAGTTCCTGAAGTATTCTGTCTCACAAGCTCTCTGTGTCTCTGCTTCTCTGTCTCTCTCTCTCTTCCTCTGTCTCTCTGTTTCTCTCTCTCTGTCTCTCTCTCGCTCTGTGTGTGTGTGTGTGTGTGTGTGTGTGTGTGTGTATCAGGGTCTCACAATGTACTCCTGGCTGCCCTGGAATTCATTGTGTAGACCAGGGTGACCCCCCCCCCCCAAACTCATCTTTAAAATTGTTATTTATTATTATGCGCACGTGTGTGTGTGTGTGTGTGTGTGTGTGTGTATGTGTATGTGTATGTGCCAGAAGGGTAATGCACGTGAGGTACAGCGCATGTGTAGAGGTAGAATCAGTTCTCCCCTTCCACCTTTACACAAGTTCCAGAACCATCAGGCTTGCACTGAGCACTTCACCGATGAGCCATCTCTCCGGCCCCCTTTTTACCTTATAGAGGCCTGGAAGCATTCACTGCTGATTAATGGTGAGCGAGCCTCAGTGTCAGTTTGGAGGGGGATAAGCCACATGTAAAGCATAGGAGACCGCCACACCATCTCCTTAGAGATAATGGAATCAGCTCAGTTAGGGCTGTGGGCAGTAAAACAACAGATAGCAATTGCACATGCCACTGAGTCAGGATTGGGAAGAGACTGGTGGAGTGTGAGTAGGTGGGGTGCCTCAGGTAAGCCAACCTGCCCAAGACTTAATTGAAGCGGCAGCTTTTGTAGGAGATGGATCTTGAGGTAAAGTTATGCTAAAGCCATAAAGTACACATATTCTGCAGAAAGGTTGGGTGTCTGCCTGGTGGAAAAGATGGCTTCCCCAAGAGTGGAAGCCAGCTCTTTGCAGGTCTGGGAAGGATCTGCAGCTTTGGTTAGATGACAAGGAGGCAATTTGGAGGGTTTTAAAGAAGGGAAATGACACAGTCCAGCTCACCACTTGAAAGGATGTCTTTATCAGGTGGCTGTGCAGGGATCTGGAGCGGGTCAGGGGTAGCTGAGGTGAGGATAAGAGGGTCTACTGTCAGAGTTGTAGATGGGTGGAGAGAAGAGAACTGAGGACTGATGCATGGCTCATAAGAAATCAGGAAGGGGAGAGAGATGGCCCCGGAGGTTTGTCCTGAGCAACAGGTAGCAAGGTGGGCTACATTGACGGAGCCTGCTGAAATGGGAAAGTTCTTAGACCGGGGAACAGCAGGCCATGAACAATCTTGCGCTGATAAAGAAAACCAGGGCTTGTGCAGATCAATCCCCAGGTGGCACAGTTCAGACTAGTGCCCTCCTGTGTGAGTACCCACTTTGTACTCGCTTTGCATCCGCATGCCTTCTGTGTGGGTGCTGCTGTTTCTGCAGAGTTCTTGGGTTTGGGAAGCATTTGTAGGCAGTCCACGTGATGCTCTGGGCTACAATGGAGATGAGAGCGGGCACTGCTCTGCAGTGCACAGGCCTGGGTTTCTTCAGGTCCCACTACCGTTTTGTTTTTGTTGTTTGTTTTTTGTTTTTGTTTTTGTTTTGACCTGTGGGGAATCTCTCTGGAAAACTGCCTCTGGAAGGCTGATGGATGAGGTGCTGTCCATTCTTCAGCAAGAATCCCTCTTGCTTAGCCAGCAGACAAGGGCTGAGGCAAGAACTGTATTCACAGTGTTTATCTGAGGATTAGTGAAAATCCTGTGATTCACCATGGGCCTGTCAAGAGCAAGAGCCTAGTTAATGCCTCTGTCGAGTTCACCCATTTTGCCTGCAAATATTTGGTGTTCTGCTCAGCATCACTTTGAACCATGTGTTCTGTTTGTTTTCTATTAACATGGAGTGTGTTAGGTTTTGTTGCAGAAGTCTCAAAATTTGTTTCCGTTGATTCTCTGTCCCTCGATTCTCCTCCTTCCCCGCCTCATTGTGTCCTCCTGTCCCTGGAAGATTCCTCTCAGCTTTCCCAGTACAAGTCCTATTGTCCCATGTCCCCCCATAATATGGTCTCCTATTGATTTTATGACCTAGATCCATGTTCACACCCACCTGGGTAATACATACATATAAACAGAATTAGCATCCATATATTGGAGCATGAGATTTTTGACCCCTGTATTATGATTGTCTCTCTCTGTCTCTCTGTCTGTGTCTGTCTGTCTCTCATTCTGTGTGTGTGTGTGTGTGTGTGTGTGTGTGTGTGTGTGTGTGTGTTTCAAGACAGGGTTTCTCAGCTTGTCCTGGAACTCAATCTATAGCCCAGGCTGTCTTTGAACTCAGAGATCTTCCTGCCCCTGCCCCTGCCCCTGCCCCTGCATCTGGAGTGCTGGGATTAAACCCGTGAGCCACCACCGCCCCAACTATTCTCACAAACACCCTATAAGCAGAGCGGCTGCTAAACCTGCCTTCGATACAGTTACCATTTTTCTATGCCTGGTTTTCTGAGGAGACCTGAGAGGATGTTTCTGAGCTATTGCTGCTGATTTGACTGGGTATTTTGTAAGGTTGTTACTAAAAGTAACAAAAGAGCAAAGCCAGTGAGACAAGCAGAGCCTAGGCTAAATTCTTTGTTTCCCATTTTATATTCTATAGCTTCTCGTTTCCCAGCCATGTTCTCAGTGTGGACTGTTCCCTCAGCTCCAAAGGGATTTACTTCCTTCTTGTTAGCCCCCTCTCCCCTGTGGATACCAAAGAACTCTAGGTACAGCCCAAATCCCTTGTATAAAATGCTAGCATAACAGGGTGTGGTGATATACACCTAATCCCAGTACTCAGGAGGCCAAATTCCAAGCCATTGCAGTCTTCATGAGTTCCAGGGCAGCCGTGGCTACACAGAGAGACCCTGTCTCACAATAACACAAATGCCAGTGGTTACACCCCATCTGCACACATGTTCCTGTAGTCCATGCATTAGCTCATCTTTGATTATTCATGCCAAAAGTCAAAGTTACAACAGGCACATTGTGTGTGTGTGTGTGTGTGTGTGTGTGTGTGTGTGTGTGTATGTGTGTGTATGTGTGTGTATGTGTGTGT
>JADRCD010203377.1:0-22485 GCA_019843815.1 Montemys delectorum
AGATTTTAGAATCCCTGTGAGCGCTAAAGTATGGAAAGATGGAGTGCAAGGGAGAGAAAGGAGAGGCCCGATCTGATGTCATTCCGCTGGGAAGATTTGGGGAGGCTCTCCCATGAAAACTACATCTTTTTAAAACAATGTTTTCATTTTGCTTAATGTGCATGAGTTCTTTGCTTGCATGTATATATGTGCACCACATGCATACCTAATGCCCACAGAAGCCAGAAAGAAGGGTCAGATCCCTTGGAACTGAAGTTACAGATGGTTATGAGCTACCATGCGGTTCTAGGAAATGAACTCAAGTCCTCTGGAAGATCAGCAAGTGTCTCATCTATGGATCCAGTTCCCTGCACTACATTTTTATGGCTTATCATAGCCTAAGACATACTTAATTTAGTGCAGCAAATACTGAGCACATCTAGTAACAGTAATGCTAGCTACATTTTGAACACTTATCAGCTAAAAAGGACTTGTGGCCACTTGTGTCTAACTTCTTTCACTTAGAGTAATATCAGTAATGCATTTTCTTGCAATGTAATTTGTAGTTGAAAAAACTGAAACAAATTAAGTATCTACTTGGTACTGTTAAATACATTGTATTGCCAAATACTGGAAGGCTGAAGTTATTTTTATTTTGGTTTTTTGTTTTGTTTTGTTTTGTTTTGTTTGGCTTTTTTAAAGTGTGGGTTTGTTTGTTTGTTTTAAAGATGTATTTATTTTATGTATATGAGTGCTCTATCTGCAGATACACCTGCATGCCAGAAGAGGGTATCAGATCACATTACACATGATTGTGAGCTACCATCTGTTGGCTCACAGTTGAACTCAGGATCTCTGGAAGAGATCTTAAGTGCTGAGCCATCTCTCCAACCCAAAGACTGTAGTTATTATGAAAAAATGTTTATTACAAATATTTAACAGCATGATATGATACATTGGCTGATGAAGAACTCTAATAACTATTTGACTCTAAAAGTGCATTAGGAAATACTATAAAATCTACAAATATTCAACATATTTCCAATGATTTTGAGTATTGGGCTTGTATAGTCTCCAGATACCTTCCTAGTTTTCCTCAGTGATAAAGTATTACTTCTATATTTAGGGGGAAACACATTTAAGCCCCCTCCCTAGCCTCTGTCCTCCCTCCTCTTAAGCATCTTTCCTCTCTTCTCCTTCAGACCAAGTCCGGAACAGCTACTACATCGGGGCCGATGGCTCCCTGCGGCTGCTACTAGCCAATGGCATGGAAGTGGCTCTGCAGACCGAGCCACACCTGCTGGCTGGCACTGTCAACCCCACTGTAGGCAAGAGGAATGTCACGCTGCCCATTGATAACGGCCTCAACCTGGTGGAGTGGCGGCAGCGCAAGGAGCAGGCCCGTGGCCAGGTCACTGTCTTCGGACGTCGTCTGCGGGTAAGAACCTTGAAGTCAGTCACTAATCCCGGTGCAGGGGTCGGATGGGGGGGTTGTATTTAGAGAACCAGGTCCCGTTTTTGAAACTCACCCCAGTTTCTTCATCTACCAAAGGGAGAACTGAAGCCACAAGCCACATGTAACAAAAGGCTGTGGGGCATCCTTTCTGTTTTGAGCTGTGTGAACATGGCTGGCTTTGGGGTCGGCTCTGAGCTGTGTTCCCAGCTTATTTTATTCCATGGCTGAACTTGGGCATGTCCGTCAACTGAAACCCTCAGTGTCAGTCATTGGGAAATAAAGCCTATGTTGCATGCGGTTTCAAGGATTAGAAGTGACATGCAGAGTCTCACACAGAGCTTGGCACACACATCAGGGTCAGTAATGGCTGCTGGTGTCCTTACCTCTATGCTGCTCGTCGTTGTCACTGCTAGTATGTCCCCAAGTTTATTTCAGCTACTTAGAAAATGAGCCACATTTGCCACTCTTTCTGAGTCGGATGATCCTTCCTAATGATCAAAAGGACTGAGTATGGTGGCAGGGAGATCAGAAGTTCACGGCTGTCCTAGTCTATGTGCCAAGAACCTATCATGTCAGGATGATCTTACCATAGCTGTCACTGTGGTTGGGAGGAACTGTTAGCATCACCAAGTGCCTGCACCTGGAGATAGGCAGGACCATAGATCTGTTACCATGGCAATGCCCCCCCCCATTCCCAAGAACCCCTAGGGCTACCCAATTTCACCTGGGCAGTACATGCGTCATCACGCAGATATAAAGGAGAAACCCTCCTCCCTCCGCCCCTTTTTGTTCTTCCCTTTCTTGCGCGAGACCTCCCCCCACTCTCCCCAATTAAACCTTCTACACGTGGTATTGTCTGGACCTGGTGTGTGGTGTTTACCGCGAGTCGTCTCTTAAACTATCATTTGGAACTGCCTTGAAGGCTGGTATTTTGGGACATTTTTCAGTGTAGAGCCCTGAGCACCATGTCTGCTCTCTTCCTGTGCTTCTGTAGAGTGAAAGCTCGGCCCAGGATTCACTGCCCAGCAGTCTTCCTCTCCAGTTTCAAAAAGCAAAGGTTAAAGGGCAAAGGGTGCTAAAGCAGGAACTTGGTAGGTGAGCCCTTTCCTGGCAGGTGATTAAGCTTGACAAAGAGAAAACCAGGGATGAGGGACTCTGGAGCTGCAGTTCAGTGGTCGCAGATTGCCCAGTAATACAAAATACAAAGCAGAAGGCAAGGAGTTGTAGAGAGGGACAGCTGGTGCTCCGGGCCTGGCTTTCCGCCCAGTACCTGTAGACCGCAGGTGCTCAGTAGACAGCTGCTGAGCTGGAGCGAGCCACAGAAACATCCTCACCGCAACAGTGGACTCTTGATTCCTTACCTCTCAACCAAGGAAGTGTATATACATTCCCATCTTCTACATGGGCAATCAAGTTCAAAAAAATAAGTGATTGTTTTCAACTCACCTAACTAGGTGGTTGTAAATCCTGGGAAATAAATGCAGGGCAAGAAGCACGGTGGTTGATGACTCATCCAACAGCAAAAACCAGAGCCCAGGAAACCAAGCTTCCTTTGTACCCTCAACAACCAAGAACTCCATAGCTAGCTAACTTGGAAACCAGTCTCCTACAAGATCCTGTGGAAGGCCTAGCTAGCTCTTTGTTCCCTGCCACCAACTGTGGTCTCACTAAACTTTCATCTGCATTCTCACGAGCCCTTCCTGCACATCTGAGGCAGTGTGCCAAAGGGGAAGTTTGACCTAAGTTGGATTCCCGCTGGGCCTCCTGTGTAGCCTCCAGCAGCTCCTCTGAGCCTAAGCTTCCTCGGCAGATGCAGGCGCAAGCCGGAGATGTATTCAAAGCACCTAGCCCAGAGCAGCAGATCCCAGGTGCTCAGTAAAGGGCAGTGATTAGTGCTATTAGGAGTTTGTCTCCACCATGTGAGTGAGCAGGACCTGAAGTTTCCCAGGCTTTAATTGGTCCCTCTCCCAGCCAGAGATAGATGACACTCTACTCTGCTGGCCACATCTCTGCTTCCTCCCAAAATAAATGGCCACCAACAGTGGCAGTTTGTGGAATGAGAATGTTAGCCGGGTGTGCCTCCCCATAATGGAGCTCATTTTTTATACAGCTGGGAATTTTTTTTTTAATAAAGAAAGATGTAAAATAATCTCATTGCCGCCACTGCCAAGCACAGGAAGCGCAAGGTGCTTCCCCCAGTGAACGGTTCAATTCAGTTTTATTAATTTTGTCACAAAGGTACAGATCCCCTTCTTCCCTGGGATCCTTGGGGATGTGGGGGTGGGGGGTGGGGGGGGGTGCTGTCCATGTGGCACCAGCACTGATGGGATAGGAGGATCTCCCAGAGGTACTTTCTAAAGGCTCCCACCATTGTTGCCAGTGTGCCCCCCCTTTCCATGCCCCCTCTCTGTAAAGAACACGGTTTTGAGCTTCCAACGCCTCTGATTTTTCACGGGAATTGTCTGCCACACGGTTTTTGCTTCTGCAATTGTGTTTGATTACCCTGGGGAAGGCAAGCTTATTATAACCAGGCCATTCACAGCTAAAGCCGCCTCGGCATCATCATTATAAATCCTTATTTTCGGGGCCTTGGCATTTGTATGGGGAGAGTGGGGGAAGACACACACATCTCTCCTTCCTCTAAGACTGACCATGATCATGCACAGTCATTTAGTGGAAATAATTACAGCCATTTATCCGATGCCTTCTATGCACCTGGTTGGTAGTCCACTGAGGATTTGCTCACAAATCTAGGCCTATACACCAGAAGAACGTGAGTCTCTCAGAAGTAAAGGCACCTGACCAAGGTCACGTAGGAAGGCTAGTCACAAAGTTGAGGTTGACATTCCAACCTTAATCCTGACACCGACTATACCCAAACCCTCTTCTAAATACACAGATGCCAAAAGGATCTTTGACTTCCTCAGGCCACACATGCCACTTTACATCATGTGACCTAATTATCTGCTCTCCCCTTGGGTCATCTTGGTTGTCAAACGTGCTGAGTGACAAGTAGAAGAGACAGCAAAGGTATCCCTGTGCCCTGTAGGGCCAGCTCCCTTCCCCCACCTCAAGCCGGAAGCTTTGAAAAACTTACTAGCATTTGGGGACAGCCTATGCCTAAAGGTCAAATCCAAAGGCTCCAAAGCATATTTCTTTATTAAAATATGGAGCAGGAGACCTGGGGAAATGACTCAATCAGTAAAGTGCTTGAGGGCCTGAGTTTATTCCCCTGAACCCCATTTGGGGGAGGGGAACCAGACATTGGTGACATGTTTGTAATCCTAGCTCTGGAAAGGCAGAGAAGACAGATCCCTGGGGCTCACTGGGCAGCCAGCCTAGCTTAAACAGAAAGTTCCAGATCCCTGTGTATCCCCATATACACATGTGTACTCATATAAACACGTACAAAGCTCCAACTTGCAGCTACCTCCATGAGGGCCTATCATTCTGACTCAAAAGAGAAACCTTTTGAGGTTGGCCTCTCAGACCACAGGGAGACTACTGAGGGGGCTCCTGATCCTGGAGGCAAAAGCACAGTACTCTAGAGTTAGGACTAGTTCCAACCAGACTACAAAAGAAACCACTGGGGATGTGAATGCCCCTGCCTCTCAGCAACCTTTGAGGAGAAACAAGAGGGCGCATCTCAGGGGCGTCTCAGAAGACAGCAGGTAACCTAGAAATCTTGCCTGTGGGCAAGTGCAGGGGAGACCCAAAGAATAGCAAGTATAGAGCCCCAGGAATGCTGGGACTTGCTCAGAAAACCACCAAGTATCTGCTTCACTAATGAGAGCAAAGCCCACACTTGATCATATATGAGCCACAGATCTGCAGCCTCCCTGAGCTTGGCTGTCTTGAAATCCAACACTGTATGTTGTCTGGCACAGAGCAGATGGGTCAGGTGTTGATTTGCTGGGCTTGCTTGGTAGCTCTGTTTTTAGGATAGAGTTAAGAGGGATCTGACTTCTTTATTTTTAAGTCCCCATTGATATAACACATGATAAAATCATATGTCTTCGTCAGCCAGCAATCCCATGTGCCCACCCATCACCCATGTTGTCTTTATTCTTACAACAGGCCTAGGAAGCTGGCATCATATTTTTCCTATGGTACAGATAAGGAAACTTCAAAGCACTAACAGATGGCAGGGTGAGATTTGATGCCCACAACCTGTGCTGCTTTCTGTTCTCGGGAGCTCAACACAGTTGGTTGGTCATCAGAGCCAAATTATCAGTGACCACATCTATAGTCTCTCTTTCTTATCCCTTCCTCAGGTTCACAACCGAAACCTCTTGTCTTTGGACTTTGACCGTGTCACACGCACAGAGAAGATCTATGATGACCATCGCAAGTTCACCCTTCGGATCCTATATGACCAGGCAGGGAGGCCTAGCCTCTGGTCACCTAGCAGCAGGCTGAATGGTGTTAATGTGACCTACTCCCCTGGAGGTCACATTGCTGGAATCCAAAGGGGCATCATGTCTGAGAGAATGGAATATGATCAAGCAGGGCGCATTACATCCCGGATCTTTGCAGATGGGAAAATGTGGAGCTACACATACTTAGAGAAGGCAGGTGTCTATCCATCTCCCTTCATCACTGGCCTTGCCACATAGAGGTTTGGTATTGTGGGTATAGTTTTTAAGATAGGTCCCACTACACTACCCAGGGTGTACTTGAACTCCTGGTTTCAACTGGCCCTCCTGTCCTGGCCTCCTGAACAATTAGTTGAAGGCATTTACTACTATGCCTGCCTTTGTCATTGCTCCCATGGCCCACTCTAGACTGCTAACCTCAGTAGGATAAATCTGACTTGTAGTTTCTGAAAGGGGAGATGCACATCTTTCAAAAGGAAAGAGAGTCCCAGGAGGTATCTGGATGGATAATAGGTTTAATGTGATGAGAAGGAGGTGCTAAGCCGAGGAAACACAAAAGTCTTGCTGATGGAGAAGAGTGGGCCCCACCCTAACTGGTCCAAAGTTGGTGACCTAGGACAAGGTTCTGCTTCCAGGATGATCATACACAGTGCCAACTCCCCACAGAGAACCAAGCAGAAGCCTGCAGGTCAGGTCTTAAGATCAAAGTCAGATTGAGGTAGAGCAAGCTTAATCCCACGCTGTTAGAATTGGGTGTGGGTGTGATAAGTCCCTTCCACTTTGGGTTAGGATTCATTTCACCCAGAAACTAGGAATCAAAAATGACCTAGGTCATAAAATATGTTTGGGTAAATTTCCTTAAAAGTACCTAAATTCAAAAGTCGGTCTCATTTGGGAGGACATGATAGCTTTGATAACTAGATCTAGGCTAGTTGTCTGATGACTTTCATGAGACAGAATATTCACTTCGTGCCCCACTTCTGGATTGAAAAACCTTCACTTTGTTTCTTGTCCTCATCAACTGTTCAGGGTTCCAGGCTCTGCTGGTTCTGTGGTAAATGTCTCTGCCTGTGCTAGAGAGCAGTGTACTGTTGTAGGGCTACAAGACAGATGGTGGAGGTCATCCCATGCCCTGAAAAGCCACTCCGGGAGAGGGCAGAAGTTGCCAGTGTTGCACAATGAGAGCATTTGTAGGCAAGGTTCTTCCTCCCCATCCCAGCCTGCCCTATCCCAGGGTGGGCTCATGGCTTGCTACAGCATAAAAAGTGAGGAAAAGTCTGAAGTGCCCTTCTCAAGCATGGTCTTTATGCTATAGGCACAGGGAAACCACAGAAGCTGTTCAGCAGGTGAAGGCCGTCAGACCCTGAGAGCATCAGGCAGTGTTTTAGAGCGTCCCTTCTTGCTTGAATAGAAGTACTGAGACAGAAGTCTGGATCAGGGAAGGCAGTAGGGAAGCTGTTGCAAGTTGCGAATACTTTAGGCCAGAGCATCCTTTGCGTGCAGAAGTTATCTGCTCCATAGCACACAAAGGAACAGACACACCAACTGCTCACAAGAGGAAAACAAGTGAGCAGAGTGGACCCAGCCCTGAAACCTCCTGGCAGCATCCCACGGTACCTAAGGCCAGACACTCTGCTTGGGCATATTGCAGAACACCACTTGTCTCAGCCTTCCATTTCTTTCCTTGAAGTTGTGGGTACTTGGGCTGCCATTCCTCCTCCTACCTCCTTCATGTATGATCTTCTTCTCCCTCCAGTCTATGGTGCTTCACCTCCACAGCCAAAGGCAGTACATCTTCGAGTTTGACAAGAACGACCGCCTGTCTTCTGTGACCATGCCCAATGTAGCCCGGCAGACGCTGGAGACCATCCGCTCAGTGGGCTACTACAGGAACATCTACCAACCCCCAGAAGGCAATGCCTCAGTCATTCAGGACTTCACCGAGGATGGACACCTGCTACATACTTTCTACTTGGGCACTGGCCGCAGGGTGATTTACAAGTATGGCAAGTTGTCAAAGCTGGCCGAGACTCTGTACGACACCACCAAGGTAAGCTTCACCTACGATGAGACGGCGGGAATGCTGAAGACCGTCAACCTACAGAACGAGGGCTTCACCTGCACTATCCGCTACCGTCAGATTGGGCCCCTGATTGATCGTCAGATCTTCCGTTTCACGGAAGAAGGCATGGTCAATGCCCGTTTTGATTACAACTATGACAACAGTTTCCGAGTGACCAGCATGCAGGCTGTGATCAACGAGACCCCACTGCCCATCGATCTCTACCGCTACGATGATGTGTCAGGGAAGACAGAACAGTTTGGGAAGTTTGGTGTCATCTACTATGACATCAACCAGATCATCACCACAGCCGTCATGACCCACACCAAGCACTTTGATGCTTATGGCAGGATGAAGGAAGTACAGTATGAGATCTTCCGGTCACTCATGTACTGGATGACTGTTCAGTATGATAACATGGGACGGGTGGTGAAGAAGGAGCTGAAAGTGGGACCCTATGCCAACACCACCCGCTACTCCTATGAGTACGATGCTGATGGCCAGTTGCAGACAGTCTCCATCAATGACAAGCCACTCTGGCGTTATAGCTATGACCTTAATGGGAACCTACACTTGCTGAGCCCTGGGAACAGCGCACGGCTCACACCCCTACGGTACGACCTCCGAGACCGCATCACTAGGCTGGGTGATGTGCAGTACAAGATGGATGAGGATGGCTTCCTGAGGCAGCGGGGCGGGGATGTCTTCGAGTACAATTCAGCTGGCCTGCTCATCAAAGCCTACAACCGGGCTAGTGGGTGGAGCGTCAGGTACCGCTACGATGGGCTAGGGCGGCGAGTATCCAGCAAGAGCAGCCACAGTCACCACCTCCAGTTCTTCTATGCAGACCTGACCAACCCCACCAAGGTCACCCACCTCTACAACCACTCCAGCTCTGAGATCACATCCCTCTACTATGACCTGCAAGGACACCTCTTTGCCATGGAGCTGAGCAGTGGCGATGAGTTTTACATAGCTTGTGACAACATCGGGACCCCTCTTGCTGTCTTCAGCGGGACTGGCTTGATGATTAAGCAGATCCTGTACACGGCCTATGGGGAGATCTACATGGACACAAATCCCAACTTCCAGATCATCATCGGCTACCACGGTGGCCTCTATGATCCACTCACCAAGCTTGTCCACATGGGCCGGCGGGATTATGATGTGCTGGCCGGACGCTGGACGAGCCCAGACCATGAACTCTGGAAACGCCTGAGTAGCAGCAGCATCGTGCCTTTTCATCTCTACATGTTTAAGAACAACAACCCCATCAGCAACTCTCAGGACATCAAGTGCTTCATGACAGGTGAGGATTGAGGTACACCCTAGGTCAGGACCTACCCTATTGCTCCTTGAGAAAGCTGGTGTAGGGTAGTGGGAGACATTGACTGTCTCTAAAGGCATCATCTCCCAAAGTCTAAAGAAACACTAGTTTGGAGACTATTCTGGAAATAACGGACCCAGGATCAGGACCTCCATTATTATTATTATTATTATTATTATTATTATTATTATTATTATTATTTTAAGAAAACTTTTCCTTTTCACTTATTTTTCTCTCATATTACATCCTGACTGAAGTTCCCCCTCCCTCCTCTCCCCCTAGCCTTTCCTCCTCACCTCCTCTTTTTGCCCCATAATCAGCCCACCTTCACCTCCCCTCAGAAAAGAGCAGGCCTTCCAGGGGCATCAACCAAATACTTCATAACAAGCTGCAGTGACACCAGGCACATCACATCAAGGCTGATGAGGCAACCAGTAAGAGGAAAAGGGTCCCAAAGGTAGATGAGAGAGTCAGAGACAGCCCCTGCTCCCACTGTTAGGAGTCCTACAAGAACACCAAGCTACTCAACCATAACAGAAGACCTAGGTCGGACCTATTCAGGCTTCCTGATCTTCATGAGCCTGCTTGAATCCTGGTCAGTTGATTCTGTGGGCCCTGTTCTTGTGATAGGATGGACATTCTTCATCATTCATATTGCACTTCAGTTTATGAAGGCTCTAAGAGGTTCTGTAGTAAAAAGTGCTCTTTAGTTTGCTTACCTACAACTTTTCCAAATGATTTCTCCATAAAATCCTAATGCCTCACTAGGAACTGCCTTTGGAATGCTCTCTGGGAGTTTCTGACATAAATGAGTCCTCAGTAATATGAGTTAATAGTGTGGCTAAAATAAAATCAGTTTCTTCAAGTTCTGATTTTGGAGACAGAGCTAAGGGAATGGACCCTCCATTTCTTAACTGTGACACACTATTTTACTGCTCTGAATTTTAGTTTCCTGGGCTTATGTTAATAGAATACCACAGCTGGCATGGTGGCTTACACCTTTAGTCCCAGCACTGAGGAGGAGGCAGAGGCAGGTGGGGTTCTCTATGAGGTCAAGGCTAGCCCAGTCTATATAATGAGTTCCAGGTCAGCCAGGGCTATATAGTAAGACCACGACCCTGTCTCAAGATAAATGAAATAGTTAGAATCCTTATTCTGGTTGGATAAATGCTCATATGCTATGCTAGAGCAACTATTAGAAACCTAAAAACTAAAATAGATAAGCCAAGGGTGTGGTGGAAGTATGGGGGTCAGGAAAGAGTTCTAGGCCAGTCTGGGTTGTAGAAGACCCTAGCTTTTTTGTTTTTGTTTGTTTGTTTGTTTGTTTGTTTTTAAACTGAATCAGGAACAAATAAACATCATCAATAAGTCAGCAGTCAAAAATAAACTAGAAGATTAAGAAAGTACCCAGAATTCAGTTGGTAGAGTGCTTTCTAACATGTACGAAACCCTGGGTTAGATCCCAACACTCAGGAGGTTGAGTCTGGGTGATCAAGAGTTCCATATCATCCTTGACTGCTTAGTGAATTTGAGACTAACCTGGGATACATGACACCGCGTCTCAAAATGTGTGTGTGGTGGTGGGATGGATGTGTGCACGTACGTATGATATGTATGTATATATGTGGGTATATCATATATACACACACATCCACCCCACCACCACCACCACCAAGGGTGACGTGAGATACACATGCCTAGCACAGCTCATGCAGCTTCCCTTTCCACCCTTTGCTTTAAAAGGGAGCATCACCTTTCATTCTTTTGAAACCAACTTGAATATAAAGTGTCTCATGGGTCCTGCAGATGGAGACATCCCAGGTTGCTAGAGTCCCTCAGCAATCAACACAGAGAGAGTCTCTATGCGATCCAAATAAAGCCAGCCAGTTCCTTGTGAGAATTTATACTGAGAAAGCCTGCTAATCTCGTGTTCGATCCATTCACCCCCTCTTTTGCGGCTGATTCCTCCATCCCACCCCTCCCAGTTCCAGGCCTGAGAATAGAAAGGTAATCCCCACCCTCCAGAATTCTGCACTATGAGAGGAAATGCACACTCTGGTCTGATGTGAGGGGCCATGAGGAAGATTTGCACAGATGGCCATTAAATCACAGAAGGCTAGCAACCGGCTTTGCCCACAGGGTTCTGGGAAGCCCTCAAAGAGTGGCTGATACTTGAGGCTGGCTCATGAATAGATTTCATCAAGTAGTAGGGAGAAAGGCATTCCAAAGAGTGGGGTCAGCATTCACCAATTGGAAACACAAAGCTAGGGCATTGCGTCTAGCTCCCAGAGTGGTTCGGGGGCGTGGGTGTGCTTCTTCACCCTAAACCTTGATGGCCTTATTTTCTGCTGAAAGCAACACAGGTGTTGTGAAAACCTACTTGGAACCTGGGGATAAACACATATTCTGACAGCATTCCCCACTTTCACCATGTTCAACTTGGCTGCCAGCAGTACAGAGCCTTGACAGATTAGAATGACATTTCCATTACATCTGTCTGCACAAAGCACGCCCCCTGCCTCACCCTCCAGTGGGTTTCCTGTAAGACATTTTGGCATGTTACTATAGCTGGGGAAAAAAAAATACTGTAATAGGAAATGTAATTTTCCATAAAAAAAAATTGTTAAAGCTTGCCAAAATATTATTGCCCTCCCCCTCTCCCTTTGTACACTCCCATATGCACATAGTCTCCTTCCAGAATAGCACTGGCATGATTAAACACTCCTTGCCAAGCACTTGCAGATACCGTCTCCTTTAAGCCTGGCAACAGCTCTGCGAGATCACGACAATTATCTGCATTCTACAGATGAGACACGTGAGACCCCGAAGGACCAAAGGGTCTGCGAAGAGTCACACAGAACAGGGCTCTCTGATTTCAGAACATTTCCCGTGATAACCGCCCAGCCTCGAAATCCTGCTTTCTAACACAACTCTCAACTATCCAAGGGGCACCTTACATTTTCAGTTTGTGTTTCATTTCCCAGACAGTTAAATCTAGCAAATATCATATTGGTTATACCTCCTCTGTGCCAGACCCACGCTAAGGATCCAAAAAGGAAGAAGGCTTGGCGTCTGCCTTCATAAAACACATGCCCCCTTTCACAAATGTCTTTGACTGTGAGCCCACCTTAAGAAAAAGAGTTGTGAAGCTAGAAATGGAGCTCAGTCTGTAGGGTGCTTGTTAGCATGTGTGAAGTCCTGGACTCCATCCCCAGCACCAAAGAAAGTAGGTGTTGTGTTTGCATTCCTGTAACCTCAGTATTCCAGAGGTGGAGGCTGGAGGATCGGAAGTTCAAGGTCATCCTTGACTACACAGCCTGAATAGGAGGTGAGAACCTACCTCAAAAAAGAAAAAAAAAAGTATTTTTTATATCACTGTAAAACAGTAAAAGCAAAGGTTTGCAAAGCAGTCCTTAAGTTTGGTATCTATATATTTTTCTAGTCTAGTGTATTCCACTTCAACAAAAATACTGGTCATGGCCCCAAAATTGATTTTACTTACAAACTAGATCCTGTGGTACATGAAAAAGATATTTGCCATCTAAACAAGCTTTCAGAACATCAGAAATGATTTGCAATAGCTAATAGAAACTACGATTCTGCTGACGCTCGTTATACCTTACCTTTTACCTTCTCTGTGGGCTAACTGTATCCTTACTCACATCCTGAACTACAACAAAGAAAGCTTATTTTTTCCAAACATACCTACAAAGGTCCTGAGGTATACTCAGGTTAGGTAGGCCTGGTTCATGAGACAGTGGAGCAATTACCAGGGTTGAAGAAGACAATGCACTGATTGGGTGATCCTGGATCACATGATCAACAGAGAAAGAATGCAGAATTGGATCATGGGGAGGTGACCCTAAAATGTCCACCACTGGTATATGTCACACATCGTGGTGCTGAGTCTTTGCCTGAAACATGAGCTTGGGGGGAAACTGACAAAGATAGCAAAGTTCAGGACTGGTAAAGTAACCCTTCCACAAAGATGTTGAGAAGCCATCCTTAGAACTCTGTGATGTCAGACTTCAAAATGCTTAGCGGTTTTGGTATTTGGGGCGGGGTGGGGGGGGGAGCAGATTCAATACATTCTGTGAAGAACAAAGACATGCACTCGTGAAAGGGCTTCAAATCGCTCGTGTTTTATTCCTCCCCTGTGGCAGCTGTGCCTTCTGGGACTGACAGGTAACTCACAGAGCTTTTCAAGAGGAAGGAAACGCCTGCCCCTGAGGTTGTGAGAGTACAATTCCCAGCTCTTCAGAAAAGCCCGGTAGGAAAGCTAGCTAATAAATAGATCTCTGACATTTTCCTGAAAGACATGATAGCAAAGCTTCCCTTCTTCCATCTTCCGTCACTCATAATTAAAGCCCAGCCCTCCCCTATGCCTCCTGCTTTCCTGGGGACGTGCACTACTCCAGGTACCCACGAAATCCCTATGCACATTCTCAGCCTCAAGCAAATGGGCTTTGTGAGCTGTTCTCTCCGTGCGTGTTCTGTTTGGTTTAATTTCCCAAAGATCCATCTGCAGAGAATCCTAGGATGAAAGACTCCTGGAAACTGGGTGAGGAAAGGGCCATTGGGAAAAGCCATCCAAGCCCCTGTTATAAATAAGAATATGGGGGTCTTGGGATACACAGCGACAGAAACCCCCAGTACCTGATCTGGATATTATACACAAAATCCAGCATTTTAGGCGCAAGCTCCTGCTACACAGTAACTGCCTCCCAATGTTATCCTCATTCTTTCCTGAGACTTAAAACCATTCCTATTGTCAGTATGCAAACAAGGGAACTAACTCAGAGAAGTTAAGATTTCACTGTTAAGAAGAGTTCACTGCTCACAGCCTGAGAAGCCAGCATGTGGGTTTGTGTGGCCTTAACTGCCACACCACTTCTTCCTGTTTGCAATATGCATAGCAAGGCTGAAGTGAGAAGTTAAACCTGGGTCCTAGCGGAGGGGCCTGAGACAACCAAAAACAAAACACACACACAAACAAAGGAGGTAAAAAGACAAATGTGAGGGGCCCAAATGGGAGAGAGACATGGGTCACAGTAGTGTCATGAACACAACTGTTGACGCCCACAGGTTGCTCCCTCTCAGCAGCTTCCAGAGGGGGTCAACAGGACCTCCCAACAGAGATGTGCTTCTGTTGGAAAGAAACAAATGACACCTGGCTCTGAGGCAGGCCTTAAAACCTTGTACACCACCCCCACCACCCCACCTCACCCCGTATTCTGGATCTGTTTAACACCTGCTTTATCATCCACTCCAACCCCCACGGAAGGTCGTGGCTTTTGGTTTTTCTGTTTGCTTGGTTAGCTAGATGGTCTGTTGTCATCCTCGGTTTTGCTTTGCTTTCTTTTGAGGTAGATATCATGTAACCTAGGCTAGCCATAAACTCATTATGTAGCCAAGGACAGCCTTCAACATCTGCTCCTCCTGCCTCTACCTCCTGGGTGCTTGAATTTCAGGCATCAATTTACATAGTTGTTGGGACTGAACCCAGGTCTTCATGTGTGTTAGGCAAGCACTCTACCAACCCGGGGTCATAGATTTCTGATTCCATTCTTTAATGAGCCAAGTACTCACCGAAAAACGTATCTATAACCCACAACTCCAAGGAATGTGATTAATAAGCTAGAGACAAGCAGGCTAAGGTACTGGGAGGTCCAGGGACTTCCTTATGCTGTCAGAAAAGACAGTTGCAAACAGGAAAGCCCTTTGATCTGTACCAGCCAGCACCATGCCCTGAGGTACTTTGGCCCTGAGGCTCTAAAAGGCTACAAAGAGGGTGGGTAAAGGAGGGGCAGCTTGTTTCTTACGTGAATATTTCTCTTTTCTTTGAGTCAGCCTTTAAAATCCTTTCTTGGATCTGACTGACCTTTGCAAGGGTTTCCTATTGATGTTGGAGCTGGGGGTGGGCCTAGGAGAGCTTCATCCTTGAGCACTTCCTCTGGGGAAGCAGATAAGGGGTGAGAGACTTAAAGATATCTGGAAGCCTGGGCCCTGCTAAGGTTTCATCTCTTTTGGATCTACCCCTTCAAGGATGATTCTGGGCATGGGCCTGGCAGAGGGCTTGCTGGGACCCAGCAGCAACATTTGGTTTTAAGACCAGAACATTATTTCCATTAAGTGTAGCAGTCAGTTCTGTCACCGGCCCCTTGTGGCTCCTAGTCAGTGACTCACTTACTCTCTAAGCTTACTTTTGCTTCTCTCCACCCAGATGTCAACAGCTGGCTACTCACCTTTGGATTCCAGCTGCACAACGTGATACCTGGCTATCCCAAGCCAGACACAGATGCCATGGAACCCTCCTATGAGCTCGTGCACACACAGATGAAAACTCAGGAATGGGACAACAGCAAGGTAATGCTCCACATGGCAGCCACACCTCAGCCATTCTGACACTGAAGTAGGGGCCCCACCAACTGTGCAGGAAAATCAAGCCAGGGATGGAAACTGAGGCAGCACCTTCATGAATCCTGCCAGACAGCTTTCAACAGACAGCAAACTATGGCTCAGTAGGTCCCAGGGACCCAACTGTAGCAGTACATGGACACCCACAGGCTGCATGAAGGAGTTTTTTGGTAACCTACCATGTTCAAAGTACCACAAAAAAATAATCAGCCTTTGCCAGTGTGTAGGCAAAAGCCCTAAGAGAAAAGGAGTGTTGTGAATGCAGATGTGAGGTTTTTGAGCACCCGTTGAATCTGGCGTTGAGTGACATTCTACTTACATTAGCTCACAAATACACCATGCTGTTGTTCTTCTCATTGCACAGGTTTAATGCTTGAGACCATTCAAATCCAGATTCGTCCATTTTGTGTCATCTGGCTGAGCATGACAAGAAAGCCATAAGAGGGGGAAAAAGTTACTTTTTCTTATGACCAAATTTTCTTTTTCTTTTTCTAAGTTATTTTTCTTTTATGGCCAAATTTCAAAGACTTGGAATTATATGGCTGGAAAGATCTTTTACAGCAGCAGTCTTGTCCCACCTGCTGATCACTTCACGTGTTACTTATCAGAACCTCAGCCTCCATTTATAAATTCTGTATCAGGAGCAGTTTCTGTGTCCAGCCCTGTACTGTGACCTATGGAATGCAAGGGTAGGTTAGCAGAAACCAAGCCCAGGGGATGCCAGCTCAGAGACGGTAAACTCTGGGGAGGGGCAGCAATGCCACATGGCATGATCCTGTGCTTGGAAACCCCTACCACCCGAGTTCTTTTCCTCCCCCTCTTGCTCCTCCTACCTCTGTATACACACACACACACACACACACACACACACACACACACACACACACAGAGAGAGAGAGAGACAGAGACAGAGACAGAGACAGAGACAGACACACACACCCCTCCATTCTTTTTAGAGAGATATTGTATTTGTGTGTGTCCCACACTGAACCTGGAGCTCACAGATTCAGACAAGCTGGCCAAAAGGCGCAGTGGTCTTCCTTCATCTGCCTCCAAAACACTGATATTACAGACATGTGTCTCCATGCTTAGCTCTTTACCCTGGGTGCTGAGGATCTGAACTGAAGTCCTCATGCTTGTGGGATAAGCATGTTACTAACTGAGCCAGTTCCCCGACACCACGTCACTATTTCTTGTTTCAGGCTAAAACCATTAGGCTTATCCTAGCGACCTCCTCCCAGACTTGTGGATGAGTCTGCTCAGGTGGCCTGCTCTGTTCAACTTTTGTTTTCTTTCTTATTCCATCACTAGATTCTGAATCCCTATAGGCTAAGTTACAGGTTAAAGGTCTCAGTCAGTGCCCAGGATGCAGGCTAGCACATTGTAGGTGCTTCAGTAACTCAGTGACTGAGCCATGTATACAGCCCATTTCATAAAGAGTCTAGGCTCAGGGAAACTTACCTAAGGGTGTTCAGCTGAAAAATGGCAGAAAGTTGATGTGAACCCAAGTCTGCCTGGCCACAGAGCCCATCCTCTTTCTGCCCTAGCCTGTCCCAGACCCTATTACCCCAGCCCCTGGTCCAGATGTCCCAGCATTTGCTGTCCCTAAGCAAATTCCAGCCGCACAGTCCTCCCTCCCCCGCCAGGTTTCTGCTGTACTCTCCAGAGTCCCCTTCTCTGGCTGCCTGTTTGCCAACCTTGCCTGTCAATGAATTATTGATTTCTGCCCTTGGCAAGCATTGGAGATCTTTGTTGTTGAGTACTCCAGCTTTTGTGAAACTCTAGGAAATAATTGTTCACAGACAGGGTTCTATTAATTATAAAGAGGACTTAATTTCAACGGGAGGCTGATGGGTCTATTTCTAAAGCCTGTGCCCTGAGTTGCTGATAAAGCCTGGAGCCTTGAGCACAGCTTCCCTGGGCTGCTTGAGAATGGGAGGGGCAGGCAGATGGCATGCCAACCAATGGGGTCCAACCTGACCCCACAGCAGCCAGGTTGGGGGTACCTGAGGAGGCCCAAGGAGGCATGGTAGGGCAGAGGCACTTCTTGAAGCTTAGATAACGGGAGAACAGTACAACAAGCGAGAGACTCATGGCTTTCCTAATGCCATGCATTTCTTGGAACTCTACCTTCTCCCCCTCTTCTCCACCTTCTGAGCCTTGTTTGCTTTTCACTACTACAGCTGTCCTTGACACTGGCCTCTAGAATCAAACAGGCCTGGCTTTGAGTACTAACATGGAGTGAGTGGTGGGACTGTAGGCCAGGGATAAGTGGCTCAGCCTTAGTTCCTTAGAAGTGAGCATGAAGCTGAGTGCAGTGGCACAAGCCTTTAGTCCCAGCAGAGGCAGAAGTAGGTGGATCTCTGGGAGTTCAAGACCAACCTGGTATACATACTGAGTTCCAGGCCAGCCAAGGCTAGATATTCTGCCTTTCAAAAAAAAAATGAACTGAAATAACAGCAGTATCTATTCTAGGGATCAAGCAGAGTGTTAGATGTTAATTCTTGAGTTGAAGATCAATAAAGGTTATCATTTCTATTAGCTATGAAGTGTTTTATACCATCAGTCACTACGTTTAGCTTCAGTATTGTCATGTATGTCTGGGCCTATGAAACAATGAGTTCTTTGAGGGCAAAGACAATGTCCAGTTCATTCTGTATCTCTACTGCTCCGCAAGGTGCCTAGCCAGAGTAGCTGGCTCTCAATAGAAAGGTGTGGGGATAAATGGATGAAGGATGGCTGAGTGTTCTGATGGCCAGCATCACTGAGATGGATGTTATAAGCTAATACATCCTGCAGATTCAACTTCACTGTTTAAACTGATTCTCTGTGCTCTTGGGGTTTGCTTTTCTCTTTCTTTGTCTTACATTCTCCCTCTCTCTTTTTCATGGTCCTCCACCATCAGTCTATCCTCGGGGTACAGTGTGAAGTTCAGAAGCAACTCAAGGCCTTCGTTACCTTAGAACGCTTTGACCAGCTTTATGGCTCCACCATCACCAGCTGCCAACAGTCCCCAGAGACAAAGAAGTTTGCCTCCAGTGGTTCCATCTTTGGCAAGGGGGTCAAGTTTGCCTTGAAAGATGGTCGAGTGACCACTGACATCATCAGTGTGGCCAATGAGGATGGGCGGAGGATTGCGGCCATCTTGAACAATGCTCACTATCTAGAGAACCTCCACTTCACCATTGACGGGGTGGACACCCACTACTTTGTGAAACCAGGACCTTCGGAAGGTGACCTGGCCATCCTGGGCCTCAGTGGGGGGCGGAGAACCCTGGAGAATGGGGTCAACGTCACCGTGTCCCAGATCAATACCATGCTCAGTGGCAGGACTAGACGCTACACTGACATCCAGCTGCAGTACAGGGCGCTGTGCCTGAACACCCGCTACGGGACAACAGTGGATGAGGAAAAGGTGCGGGTGCTGGAGCTAGCCAGGCAGAGAGCTGTGCGCCAGGCTTGGGCCCGAGAGCAGCAGAGACTGCGGGAAGGGGAAGAGGGCCTGCGGGCCTGGACAGATGGGGAGAAGCAGCAGGTGCTGAACACAGGGCGGGTGCAAGGCTACGACGGCTTCTTTGTGACTTCCGTCGAGCAGTACCCAGAACTATCAGACAGCGCCAACAATATCCACTTCATGAGACAGAGCGAGATGGGCCGAAGGTGACAGAAAGGACCAAGGCCTGGACTTCTTGCCAAAGACAGCTACTCTTCTGTGGCCGTATTCCTGACTGTGTTGTACTTAACAAAAAAAACAAAAACAAAAACAAAAAACAAAAAAACAAAAACTTTTTTTTTAACAAGTGCAGAAAACAGAACAGAAAGATACTTGTTGCATTGTTAATTCATGCAACATCCTTTTTTTTTTTTTAAGAAAGAAAAACACAAATTTGGCCTTCACACATTTTTTGCAAAGAATGGAAGGGTTTTTTGTTTTGTTTTGTTTTGTTTTTCTGTAGTGTGATCATGATGATAACTTTATTGTCTTTTGTTCCCTTTTTTTTCCCTTGAGGAATTTTCCCTGTCATTGGGGGTACATTTCTTCTCTCTTGAGGGAACACGTCTCCTTGGGTGTGTCCTCATCTGCCCCTAGGTACCGAGCGTGATGTGAGACACGAGTGTCTGTGCTAACTTGTCTCGTGTGTAACCCTTTCTTCTCTGACTGGGGTTGGTCAGGAGTGAGGGGTGCAGAGAGTCACGGGCCCTGTGGGACCTTGGGAGCTTTGGTTAGGCTCCCACAGAAAGTGGTGAGCTGCTCCTCACCATGTTTTGTGCCTCCTGAGGACCTACATCATGCTCTGGAAAATACCGTGATGTTGTTCAGCACCTTTTCAAGCCACTCCAAACTCCTGTGCGAGCTTTATATTTTGATGCTAAATGAACCCCCCTTTCCCTTTTACAAATATCTAGTGTAGCTGTCAGTGCCGCCCCCGCCCCCATAATGAAATAGAGAAAGTGTCTCCCAGGCTCTTTCCTAGTCTGGTGACATAACATCCTGGGACTATGAGCCCCATCCTTCCCAAGAGGTGAAAGCACCCAGGATGTCTGTGAGCTGTTGATCCTCCATGATGTCCCTTGCTCGTCTCCTCCTCTCTCCCAAAATCAGGAATGAGAACCAGCAGTGCACAGCAAGCCCCCCAATGTCCAGGGAAGGTGAGGTAACCCGATCCCCATGGCTTTGGGTCATCTTCCCTCCAGTGCTCAGATGCCACCACTGACAATCAGGAGTATGGCAAGAGATGCCTTTGATCCTGGAAAGATACATTAAAAAAAAACAAGTCAGCCAAAGAAAGGAGTCAGAAAGGCATGAGCCAAGAACCCTAACCAGCTCTGCCTCCCCTGTCCAGGCTATTCCCAGAGGCTTGGGAGTCCCAGTGCCTAGGCCTTCAGGAGTTTCCTTCTGTGGAATTCTTCAGTAGAGAACCCCAGGCAGGAGTGGTTTTGTTTTCGCTTTTAAATAAGAAGAAAGAACTCTTTGGTCTGGCCTGTCGGTGACATACAACCCCACTGCGATCAGGGATGGTGGTGCCAGGAGCTGGTCCCCGTGGATCCCGAAGGCCAGGCTGGCATGGCTCCTGTGGAGACCTGTGCACACATCATTTGGATGAGGATAAGCACAGGTGCAGCCAGTGCTGGAGGACCGCCCTGAGGGAGGCAGCAGCCAGCAGGCCAGGGAAGTGTGGAGGGCAGGGGGGAATTCCTTTCCTGCTTTGTCTGCCTAGACGCCATTGTCCTCAGCACTCACAGTGTCTGGGAGACCGGGGAAGCCAAACGCTTCCTTTTGAGCTGGGCTTCTGAGAAAATGGGACTTTTATGGGTTACATTTACATTAAGTGTGGAAAATGAATTCCAAGTCTAAGCTATTCCCCGTGGGAACCTTGTTGGACTGATAAAGCTCATGGCACCTTTATAGCCTTACAGAGTCTTCAGAATATGACACGAGTTAATGAAACCAAGAAGGTCTCTTACCGCATGAGAATCGGAGCAGTGTGTAGTCTGCCCGTAGTTCTGCCTGGCAGAGAGAAGTGTCCAAAGCTTGTTGGGGAGGGGAGATCTCGCCTTATGTTGTCCCGCTGGGATAAGAGGATGTGTTTCGTTAAGTGCTCTTCCTGATTCAAAAAAAAAAAAAAAAAAAAAAAAAAAAATCCGTCACGCTGCTGCAACAGTGTACCACAGCCTGCTCTATCCACTGGTTGCCATTGCCTCTGGATCAAAGCTCTGCTGGGTCAGATTGATGCCCCCCGCACGCCCACAGTACCTAGCCTGAGCTGGTGATACAGACTTCCTTCTGGCATGATCATCCTTGGATGGGATAGAAAATAGTTGAACCTGAAACACACAGGTCTTTCTGTATCCGAAAGACATGTGCCCCTCAAAATGTACTTTTGCTGTAAGGGTCCCATGGGCAGAGTTGTCCTGTGAGTTAGCCTTGTTGATCTGTCCCATACTGGCTGCCTGACATTGGCTGAGATCCACAGGGGACATTTACTTGTAAGACAGAGAGACAGCATGTAACCCAAGGGAACCATCTCCTTGTAGCTGTCCAACCTGTGACTTCCTCTTCTGCTATCTCCCTCTCTCAAAGAATATATTTTTAGGCATCAGTGAACACCATGAGATACTGGGTATTCTTTTTTAAAAGGAATGATACCGTATTCTTCCTGGATTGCCATCCTAGAGAGGAAGCACTCAAGCATCCCTGAGATGTAAAGGACCTCAGTTATAGGCCAGACAGTGCCACCACGTACCTCCCTCTGACACCTATGCTGTCCTCCTTGAACTCTGGTCTTGACCCCTTGGAGTTGGGTTCCACCTCTCAGGAGTGTTTAAAGGCACAGGCCACAGTTTCCTTTTGCCTATTTAGGAGGCTTTGAATATAAAATGCCATTCTGGACAACTCCCGTTCTTTGGACACTAACTACATCTATCCACTTGAGAGAGTGACCGGGTCTTCCTCACTGGTGGAAGTTTGTGATTCTGATGCAAGTTAGTTTCTGAACCTCTAAGGATTATTTTTGCATAGTTCCTACCTTCTCTACCCTCCAAGACTGCCAATTAGTCCCTCAGTGTCAGCCTCAGCCCCTCCTCCATGACCTTAAGATTTTATTAGTTCCCGATCTCATCTTTTATACCCTGAGACCTCCTTTGTGGTCATCTCTCAGACAGGCATCACTAGAGGGTACTGGGATGATATTGACTCCATAGTAAACCACACTTTAGCCTTTAACACTTGGCTCAGAATCACTGGTGGAAAACTAGCCCAAGGTCCACACCAATGCTTGACTCTACTGAAGGATGCTGGGTTTAAAAGAATCCCTAGGAAGCTAATGGGAGACGGAGGCTGGGCAAGTGCCTGCAAATAACAGGGATG
>JADRCD010203380.1:0-10037 GCA_019843815.1 Montemys delectorum
TAAGACATGCTCTAATTTCATATAAAATCAAGCACATTAATAAAATGAAACTAAGTGGTAACTGACACAGTTTTTTCTACCTTTATTCAGTAACGTTTTGAATCCTATTATGATTGATTTAATTCCCTTTAATCTACTTTAAATATTCTACTTCTGGAAGTATTATTTTATATATTATACAACTTTGTCTGCCCAAGTATTTTAGTTGGTTATTGTTAATTCATTCAGTTGCAACACTAACAGACTCAAAATACCTGATCGAGCAGAAAAAAAAGTTGATATTATGGAAAGTTAACTGATGTTGGAATGATGACTTTCAACAGTTGTGTTCTACAAATAAATTTCATGTTTTGTTTCTGATGTATATCAATAATATTTGGACACAGTTGTTTGATTATTGAGGCCTATTATTACTTTTGTGAAAACAAAATCACTGTGACTAAGTTAAAGTCAGTTAGCAAGAAGTTCAGGTGTTGCACATTAGTGGGACTATAGATATCGCAGTTGTGTACTGTACATTTGATTTTAATCTTTGAGAACATAGATATGTCTAATCTGATTTACATATTACAAAATGTATACATGCCTGAAGAGTGCATAGGTAGTACCCCAATGACTTAAAGTTTTTGTTTTCTTTTATCTTAATCTTTTATTTCTCAAGATATAAATTAATATATCTTATATTATATGTAATTATAATATAATTACAATATTTCCTCCTTACTTTTTATCTCTCTAAAACTCCCCTTTTTAAAAAATTTTTTGCTCTATTTCAAATTTATAGTTTCTTCCTTTTGTTTTTAACTATCATTACACACACACATGCATATATACATATTATACATGCACACACGTATTATACACACATTATGTAAGTTTCTCAAATACAATTCTTAGATTTATGCATATTATTTAAGTTTGATTTTAATTTTAATATCAAATGCAATTGAAAAAAATATTTTGTGGTATAATTATCATCATAAGTTCATAGAGCAATTACAGTTTCATTACTCTTAACTAATTAAATTATAGAAATATATTATTTCTATTCACAATTCAAAATGTTTTATATGTTTACAACCAGTGCCTACAGGTAAATTATTTTAATTCATTCAGTTGCAACAATAACAGACTCAAAATACCTGATCTAGCAGAATAAAAGTTCATAGAAAGAGATAAAAATAAAACACACCATTGACCCACTGAAAAGAGGAAGTTTTGTGTCTAAGAATATGGATGTGAATAATATGACAATGAGTTTTATTTTAGAAAAGAGAATTTTGAGTGTATTTTCAACCACATTCTAATTTAAACCTGCAATGTTTATAATTTATAACATTTAATGGAAAACAATATACTGAAAATTATTAAGAAGGAAATGTTAAAAGCACATAATATTCATTTTGTTCATCATTAAATTTTAAACATTGAGGTTTAAAATTGCAATAAATAATTGAATTGACATCCTGTTAAAGAGAAGAAATTAAACACATGCATTTTCTACAACTTCCACCTAATTTTCCCCAAAGTGGCAGTAAAGTGTTTACATGAATAAATAATGTAACCTTAAGTATGAAAATGATCAAAGAAAGAATTTTTATCCTCACTGTTTTGGAAATTTAAAAGCATATGGATTAGTGGGAGCTAATTTAACACACCTGAGACACAGGGCACTCAATCTGAGAAAAGTATGCCAAGGGACAGACAGGCCTCTGTGGAAGGTGTTTCTCAGGAGAGAAACTAAAATTGTCAAGTTTTCTTTAAAAGAAATGACATAGGCAAATAATCTATGCCAAATGATTAGAATATATTCTGGAATTTAAAAGTCCTTAAGGAAGAAAATATTATCAAAAAATGCCTTGATATTTAATGTATTTAAGTCTTTTATTTCTTAAGCTTTACTGAAGTTTCAAAATTTTGTGTATATGAAGATGCTTTCTTTAAAAGTGACGGCTTTCATATATAGTTGCCAATCCATTTAACATAAATATTTATGAATTGATTGTAATATTCTTTCAGTAGACTGCTTGGTTGTTACATTATTATTCTGACCAAAATTTCTCCTTTGGATCTAAGTACATGAAGTATGTCTTTTCTTCAATGTTCACTATTTTCCCCAACTTTTTACATTAGTTTCTAAATATGATAATAAAACATACTAATCATCAAGGGATTACAGTGGGATTATG
Source organism: Montemys delectorum (assembly GCA_019843815.1). NCBI lineage: Eukaryota > Metazoa > Chordata > Mammalia > Rodentia > Muridae > Montemys > Montemys delectorum. The sequence goes on from JADRCD010203380.1 coordinate 2,190, forward strand.
TAGGATAGAGGGGCTCACTGCAAATCAATACAAATGTCAGTGATTCAAGCTGTTACAGGAAAGAATTGCAATCCCTTCTTTTGATTTATACATAAGGATTATGTACTTGTATTCTTTAAAAATACTTGCTTAAGCAGCTTTCCATCTTAGTCGCAGAAGTTTTACAAACATGGAGATATGCCCATAGCTATTCAAACAATTTTATAACCTTATACAAGTTAATTTAAAATAATTAATCCATAATTAACACTGATCTGGAACTTCTGTACATATAGCAGTATTTACACAAACATCCTTTTGACTTGAAGTGCCAGGTTATCTAGCAAACTTAAGACTAGTTTCCAGATACATATCAATTCAAATTCAAAAGCAACCTAATTCTTAAGTTTTGACTATCAAGTAGGATTATAAGGATATGTATATAAACTTATCAAGTTTTTGGAACTGTAACTAGAAACAAATTGTTGTCTTCTGATCATATTTGTGGTCATTTTCCTACCCGTTTGTGACTACCAATCTCAGCACAAATTTCATGAAGCTTCTAAACTTTGCAAGGTTTACGTTTCTGGTTCAATCTCCTCTTCTATGAAATCAATCACCATTTTCTCTAGAACTGTACATTGTATAGTAAAATTAAGTAATCTGATAATTGTTCACAGCTTGCCTAAGTTATTATTTAGTGATAACTAAGCAGTATGTTATTGTTACACTACATTGTTCTGAGATACTATACCAGTTATTATACAAATAATTTAATTTAATAATTTTAGAAATCAAATGAGTAACATAGAAGATAAAATTTCAAAGACCTGACTGTGGGGTGACACCAAGGTGAAGCTTTCCATGCTACCATTATATTGAAATACTTGCTCCTTATTTAGATATATTGTGCTCCAAATCTTAAGAAAAAAAAAAGTCTGGAAAATCTGTTACCATCATTTATTTTTTGAGAAGACATAACACAAGATTTGTTCCTTTCTAGTTTCTGTGTCTATGTCCAGTATTGCAGTGTTCCTAGTATACAATGATAAGCACCTCCTTTTTAACAAAATTAAAAGCAATTGGTGACAGGGATTTTTGGGAGATATTCAGTAAATTCCCTGAGATGCAACAATGTGAAGAATGTGCATTTGAAACGTCTAGATTCCTGTAATTATACCAACACTATAATGGTTCTGCTAGTAAGTATTCCAGATTATGTACATATCTCACTAACTTCTAAAGTACATGCAGCTGAAATCCTTGGTGAGAGCTAAATAATAACACTGAAATGTTATTCCTGTGGTTGGAGGTAATAGATTCATCTTTATTTTTGTATGTGGCAGAGTTTTAGTTTGTTATCTGGCTTATTTCAGGTTGTTCAGTTTAAAACATGGCTCAAGGGCTTAAACTTTATGTATATTTTATTTACAAATTATTTAAATATATGTGTCTGATTTTGATTTAGAGATCAATAAAGCAAAACCTCATGTTTCTAGCTGATTTTTAGTATCCTCTAGGTAGGGTATAGTTTGTGAAAAACCCAATTTTGTATATATTTGGTTTTTAATATTGGATGGATTGAATCAAAAGTCTCTGTAAAATCTGTCCATATTTTTAAACATCAAAATTTATTGCTGAACATGTACACTAGGTAATTGTTTTATTTTTTTCTAGCCAGAACCGACAGCACTATAAGAAACTTTTAATGACATTATTAAATAAATTCTTTTGCCAGTTTCACATTTTGAATATTTCTAAACACACAAACTTCAAATGAGATGTTTAAATACATAGACATAAGGCTATCATTAGTGACGTTTCTTCCCAGTATTTTTTTCAAACAACATAAAACTTATGGATAAAAATCAAATATGTAGGCAAGTTATGTATAATATGGCTTATGGGGAGTGGAATACACACTTTCTTTAAAGCATAAAGAAAATTTATTCTGCAGTGTTATAGACCACACACACACACACACACACACACACACACACACACACACACCTTATTCAATATTGTATGTTTCCCAGGTGCTATATTTATAATCTCAGGAAAATATACATTTTGTTTCTCTTAAAATGTACAACAACTTCCCCACTCTATCTTATTTAAAGCCATTTTGTATCCTATTAAACCTGTATCTGGTGTATTTTGAAATGATATATATCATCAATGGAGTGTAACACTATAGCAGCCAATCCTATCTTAGGAGGAGGAAATTCCATAAGGAGTTGGTCAATATCAATTGTTTATTTTGGCTGAGTATTTTTCCAAGGATGGAGCAATATTCATACAAAACAGAACTGGCAGATAGAGTGCCAATACCATAATAAAATATACATATATGGTAACTATTCATTTTGAAGTTAAATAGAATTGGGAGTACTTCACTTTAACCTTAGGCTCACTTGGGTTGTGAGGAAAGAGAATTTCCATGTTTCCTTAGATGGTGGGGACTTTCTGAAAGGACATGCACACACATAGGCTGACAGGATGAAATTTTAAACAGATATGGAGAAATGTACTTGAAGCTGAACAACTGTTATTTCACAGATATATCCAGCCATTAATTGTCTCCATTTTCTTGATAGCCATCAATGATCCCTACATATTGGTTCTTCCAAGAATCATCTTATGTTATGTTCTGTGGATTGCATCTATTAATCCACTCAAGTGACCTCTTCCATAAGTCAAAGAATAAGTAAACATAACATTTCATTCCACAAATTGTGGTTATTGATGGTATGTATGGGTGAGTTTGACAGTCCTAAATAATTCCCTTGATATTGCTGAGACACTAGTTGCCATGGAATAATATGAAATTAAAAAAAATTCTCTCTTCTTAAACACAAATGGTAATAAAGAAACTTAATATGGAGGCTGTATTCCAAACATTTTGTAGAATTCCTAAAATATATTCTTTGTCTTTGAAGAACAACATTCCCAGGACCTTCCTCATCTGAAGGTCATTGAATAATTTGTCTTTGTTAAAAGATTAGACTATACATCATTCATTAGCAATTGGATATCTTTTGAATATACTTCTTTGTTAATATATGTGCCAGTGTAGGGGAAGCAAGGGCAGGGAAGTGGGAGTGGGTGGGTGGGTGGAGGAACCTCATAGAACCAGGGGGAGGGAGGATATGATAGGGTGTTTCTGGAAAGGAGGGAAACCGGAAAATGGGATAACATTTGAAATGTAAATAAAAAAATATCCAATTAAGAAAAAGAAAAAAAAAAGATGTTTGAGGGATGCATAGTTCTAATAAATGCCTTCCATGCTGACATTGAAGAATGGCATCTTATGCATTCTCCTTGTATGAACTCTGCTTTACCATTTATTTGCCCATTATCAGCACTTTCATATGTATCATTCCTGTGCACAAAATTGGCTCTTAAAGACATTTGACTCCTGCATATTCCACTTACTAAGAGATATGTTTTTTTTTTTTTTAGTCAGCAGGCAGGAATGGTTTGATTTTAGATTGAAGACCACAGGAGATTTTCTGGAGACAGGTTTACATGTTACAGTAACTGTCCCCTAACAGAATGTCTGCTAGTTAATTTGTGTTTCTTTCTGTCACTTGTTTTGTTATTTTTGTTATGGATTTGCCTCTTAAAAGGTTTTCCTGCAACAATGACAGGTAAACATTCTGTGCTATTGTCGGTGACTTTCCTCCTAGCCAAGTCAAGCAACCATTATCTCGGCAGTTCAAATTTTCTCTCTCTCTAATGGATCATAGCAGCTTGCCTTGTTGACTGCTAAATGTGTTCATGGTCAGATAGAGAAGACCACAAGGCCCACACCTGAATATCATGGTGCTCTCTATCATCGGCACTATGTGGTCTCTGGAAAGGGCTAGAGTATATAAACAAGGGAAAACTAGGAAAGGGAATGTCATCATACAATGCTATGGGGAGGTCATAGCAGCAGACTGATTCTAGGTGTGCTTGGTTCAGGTGGAGGAACTCCTCCCCCATATGCAACCTCTTACCTGTGCTCTATAAGGAAGCCCAATAAACACACTGGTTGTTCAAAGTGAATTTCCGTAGAATGTGCCTTGTTTTGTTGCTAGGGCTGTATGAGAATGGCCAGATATTGTTTATACCTCTCCCTGAAGGAATTTTAGCAAAAGTGGCTTTGGTGAAATATTTTTTTCTAAGCATGGGATCTACAGACTTCACCAAAATCCAAAGACTTTCGTTTTCTGATTTCCTGGTAACAGTCAGATGGCTTTCCTGAGAACAAATCCACTGTGTTACAATTCTTCAAAAAATGAGATACAAAACTTTTCTCTTCATAGACTTAGCTGTATCTTCTTCATATTGTGTTTGTTCCCTGTACAGAGCACTCTGCCAGCCCTATTATTCATAGATGATTTATAGGATGGCAAGCTTGGCATTATGGTATTGTCCAAAGGACACAGATGATACCACTAGACAACACAATCTGTTACTGACTATTTTATATCTTCATGCCATTGATCCAATACACATTGGAAAGAGTATCATTCAATTACTTGAAGTGACAAATTCCAAATACAAGTGGCAAATTTGTTGGCTTTCCCAAAGTGAAAGTAAAGAGAATTTATTTGGAACCAAGGAGATTTGTCATATTTCTCAAATGTGCTGGTGAATGGGACACATGAGACTGTGCTGAAGGTCTTGTTGGGAATACTTTGAGGTTTGGGCAATGATCCCTATGTATTTGAGTAAGGGCACTCAACACCTGGAGCAAAGACTAATGAATGAATCAGAGTCAAATAACCATGGTTGTACATGTGAGCCATAGTTAACTGTAGCTATTTATCTTTGTTTTAAACCATCTTCCTTTCTTCCACCATTCTATGAAGAACATCAGCAGTAAATATTATATTAGGTTCTGGAAGGCAACTGACTTAGCTGAACTCATTTCACCACAACTCAGACATGGGTGCATGTCGGAAGACTGCACTGAAACAACACAAATCATATCAGGCACTGCTTAATGACCTTTCTTCTATTTTCCTTATGTTCTAATTGACTGATTTGGACAGATTACAAAACTGTAATCAGTACCTTGTGGCTTCCAATTGAGTTGAGCCAGTGAGGAATCTGGGTTGGGAACAAGAGGAAGAGAAAGCAGTGAAATTGGGGTTCCTTTCCTGTGGAAATGGAAGGGTTTGACACTGTCCTATATATAAATTCATCCTTCCAGGGTGCTCTGCTTAATAATATATATTTTGCTTTTAAGAATCATATTCTCTAATCATATACTTAGTTGTGCTTTAAAACAGGTATCGGGTGACCTTTGTGTGCATGTCAAAATGAAAATTATCTGTCACAGAATGTAAAACTTGCCAGAAAGATCTGATTGAAATATATATATTTCTGGTTTAGTGCCTGACCAGAAAATGATAAAGATTAATAAAGGTTATCTGCTTCTATTGTCTTTTATTTACTGAATCAAGGATTTATCTACCAAATTTAAAAAAATATTAGATTTGATAACATGGATTTTTTTAAACCTTACAGAAGTTTTAAGTGTGATGTCTAAATTATATTCATTCCAACTTATACATATATGTGAACCAATACTCAAATATAATGTAAGTTCTCAAGCATATGCAGTCAGTAGATAGTTAATCTATCACTTGAGTTAAGGTCCTACCATCCAGTGTTTTTAAAAGGATCTTTTATTTACATAATATGATTTTAATGTTTGTTAGGTATATAATAGGAAATAAATCAATAATAAAGTTGGTTTGAATTATGGGTTAAGATATTCTGTACTTGCAAAGAAAGTGCTACTAAACATCTTCTACTTTATTCAAACAATATTATTTCAAGAAGGCAACCTCAGATTTTCTTATGTCAATGACCAAGTGTTCATCACTATGAAGCTGCCAGGGAATAATACTACTATGTTAAAGTCAAGAGTTTCATGTTGGCTTAACTGCTAGACCTTTCTAAAACAAAGGAATGCAAGCCAATTGCAAAATGGCAGCTGCAATTTAGTTGTTTCAATTAGACAAACAGAATTAGACTTCAAGATTTGGCTTTCTTTTAATAATGGAAGTTATTAGTTCATAACTAGAGGCTTAGCTGTGAATTTAGAACGCAATCAGGGGCGTCAGTCAAGCATGACAAGAACAGTTCTGTTCACATATGTTCCATTTCAAAATGGAGCATCCATAGCAGCTCACTGGAGCTCTAAATCACAGCCGAGAAGTGATCAGTTTAATTACTTTCAAAAATCTGTGTGCAGGAAAAAGATAGAAAAACTAGTTTCCTAACATTAATGTATATAAATTATATTCATAAAAATATCTGATGACTCTCAATGTAAACAAATATCTAGATATATACTAAATATTTAAGAAAAAGTAAAGCCATGTATTTTTGCTATATGATTTATTTTAAGGTCAATTTTTTTTACAGAAAATTCAACTACACTAGAGATACTAAGAAAATGTGACAAGTCACACATTCATTATGAGTGATGCAGGGGGCAAGAGATATAATCAGGAAAGTGTTATTATTTTAAAGGTTTATTTTTTATGATTTGATTTAAAATATTTTAGTATATGTATTTTGTATTTATACATATACAGTGTTTACAACATTTCCTCTTCCAAATGTTTCCTCCAGAGAATCCTATGCACCTCACTTTTCAAATTCATGCTGTTCGTGTGTGTGTGTGTGTGTGTGTGTGTGTGTGTGTGTATGTGTGTGTGCGTTTATCCATGAGAATATGAGTAGACACATAGGCCAGAAGGACATCTGGAGCTGAAGTTACAGGTAGTTAGGAGTCAACCTGTGTGGATGGGTAGAACTGAACTCATCCTCCATAAAATAGTAAGTGTTCTGAACTGATGATACATTTCACCAATGACTCCATTTCTCCAACAACTCTTATTTTTCTATAAAATATTTCTTATATGCTTTCATTTTTGAATGAATTAATTCTTTCCTTACAATGACCAGATTTTAACAGTACAATCAAAGAATTTTTTTTAAAGGAACTGGGGCATGTGACGTAATGATAAAAAAAGAAAAAGAAAAAAGAAAAAGGAAAGGAAAAAAAGAAATTACAAGTCCCCAAGGTAAGTGTCATAGTTGCAGGATTGGCTTATGTCAGTGGTAGATGAGGTCCCAATCCATTTGAAGACATAAATAAAATTTGAAACAAGGAAGAGTGACCCAGAGTTCTTTTTATTGACTGTCAATGAAAATGAAGATAATTCTATGCCTTGATATTTTATAGCAGTTATGAAAGGCTGTCATAATATTTGAAGAAAATAAACACCATTAAATTTAACTCAGTTCTGCAGAAGCCATTCCCCTTGCACCTATGAATAAGCTAATTAATCTATCTAGGTTCCAGATTCCCAGTTATAACCTTGGGATGAGGGGCAATGCTTTTCAGGTTCTTAGCATTTTGCAAACATCTATGCATTTTTATCAGAATGTCTATATTTATTTAATTAAAATGTACATGAAAGATCAATTATTTAAACATCTATATTAAAATATTTTATGTTCAACCTAAAAAAATTAGTTTAATTCCTATTTGAACTGGGTTAGGCACTGTTTATGTCTCCATGACACCTTTGAAACTGTAAGATAAGTTCAGAACGAATGCCTTTAGATTATTAGAAAAATGGACTCAGAAACCACTCTTTGAATGACATTTGCTTTTAATTTGGGGCATTTTACTTGATGTGTAGATGACATATTTCTTCTCCTCCTCCTCCTCCTCCTCCTCCTCCTCCTCCTCCTCCTCCTCCTCCTCCTCCCCTCCTCCTCCTCCTCTTCCTCCTCCTCCTCCTCCTCTTCCTCCTCCTCCTCCTCCTCCTCTTCTTCTTCTTCTTCCTTTTCTTC
>JADRCD010203382.1:0-13036 GCA_019843815.1 Montemys delectorum
CTCACTCTGTAGACCAGACGCTGGCCTCAAATTCAGAAATCCACCTGCCTCTGCCTCCCAAGCGCTGTGATTAAAGGCGTGCCACCACCACCACCACCCGGCCCAAGTAAGCATTTTTAAAAGTTTGACATTTAGCTATAATAGGTTTAGTATATTCAGTAGTTTGCACAGTCACCACCTCTTTCTTCTTCCAGAACACTTTTGTCTCTACTGAGAAGCACCCTGAACTCATAGTCACTCACCCCTCATTCTCCTGGTTACCTGGTAATCTGTAGTCAGCTGTTTCTTTGGGTTTGCCTATTCCAGGTGTAGCATGTTCCAGGCTCCATGTTAGGCTTCTCTCTCCTCAGTGTGTCCCATGTTAATGGAGGTTGTAGTCTGTGCTGGCACCTTGTTCCCTCTTTCGGCTGAGTGATCGTTTATGATCTGAGTTGACCATGGTTTGTTATCTATTCATACTTAATGAGCTCTTCTGACCTCGCTGCTGATATAATGTTGCTGTAAATATCCAGGAGCCAGATCTTAAATGTGTTTTCATTTCTGTTTCGTTTGGGTGTGGACCTTTCTGGTCCACACAGTAATTGTATGGCAGCTTAGCCTGTGGTTTCCTACAGTAGCTTATTTTCTGGCCACAGTGTCCAGTGTCCTGGTGCTCTTTAGTTTGGGGCTGCAGCCATCCTAGCAAGCAGGTGTCCTTATGGTTTGGATTAATTAATGATTTTATTAAAGATTAGTGACAGTGAACACATTTGTGGTGTATATTGGCCATCTGTGTGTCTCTGAAAGAGTGACTGTTCAAGTCCTTTACCCCATTTGTGTTACTGCTGGTTTTTATTTGTTTGTTTGTTTCTTGTTTTCTGTTTTCTAAGACAGGGTTTTATTATATAGCCCAGGATATTCTATATTATATTATATATCCTGGATATTATATTATATATCCTGGGCTATATAGTAAAACCTGGGGCTCACTATGTAGCCCAGGCTATTGTTGAACTTGCCTCAGCCTCCCAAGGTCCTCTTGTCTCAGCCTCCCAAGTTCTAGGATTACAGTTACATTTCTCATACATACTTCTTTGCAAATGATTTTATTATATTGTCTTTCTGTCATTAACTTGTAAGGCTCTTTTATGCATTCTTCACATCTAACGTTTATCCGAGATGTAGTTTATAAGTATTTCCATCCTCTTGGCTGGTTGAGTTTCATGTTCATCATAGTATACATTGATGCCAAAAGGTTTTACTTTTTATAAAGCCCAATTTGTCTCTTTAATTACTTGAGCTTTTTTTCTTTTGTTGCTCTTGCTTTTAATATCACACTAAGAGCCCAGAGCCAAGCCTGAAGCTGTGTGCTGGCCAGGTTGGTATCAGCTCCACAGCAGCTAGGCTCATTTTAGAAGAGGGAACTTCAATTGAGAAAATACCCCTACCTAATTTGCCTGTGGGCAAGCAGTTCCTTTACTGAGGATTGATGTGGAATACAATACCCAACTTACTCTTGTGTGGTGCTACCCTGGGAAAATTGTCCTAGATGACGTAAAAAAGCAGGTCGCGCAAAGCCCATAAGCAGCATTCTTCCATGGACTTCCCTGGATGTTGGACTACAAACTGTAAGATGAAGTAAACCTTTTTGGCCCGAAGTTGCTTTTGGTCATGGTGTTGTAGCCCAGCAGTAGACACCTAAGACAAGCTGTAAAGCTTCACTTTCTTTTCTAAGACTTTTATAGTCTTAGCACTTAAACTTGGCTCACCAGTCGGTCTATTCTTTCCTTATGGTTATTTAGGTATGCCAGCACTGTTTGTTGAAAATAATATTCTTTCTCTACTTGTTGGTCTTAGCATCCTTTTGAAAGTTAGGCTGAGAGTGTTGCTCAGTGGTAGAGCAGGTGGCTAACCTATACAAGCATCCCCGTCACCAAAATAGATCAATCGATAAATAAACCTGTTCAATTGGCTAAAACTATGTTAGCAGATTTCCAGGTTCTCAGTTCTTTCTCACTGGTCTGGTCTTCATCTTCCCCTGTGCCAGTGCCACAGTTTTGATTATTCTAGCTTTGTGGTAAGTTTTGAAATGAGTATTATAACTCTTTCTTTTAGTATTGATTTATTTATTCTCAGTTCTTCTTTGAGCTTACATGTGAAAAACAGCCAAAGGAGTGGGAATTCCATGACAGTCTTTCTGAGGGAAGCAGAGCTGTTGGGATTATATTGACTCTGCAGGTCACTTTAGGAGTCCTGCATCTCCACAGTATTAGTCTTCTAATCTGCCACCTTGGATGCTTTCCCCTTATTAATATTCCTCCTTCCTCCCGTGTGTGTGTGTGTGTGTGTGTGTGTGTGTGTTGCCTTAGCCTTCCAAATAGCAGATATGTGCTATTGTGCCCACTTAGAGCAGTGTTCTGTATTATTTTGCCTTCTCTTTTGTGAATGGGTATAGCATACGCATGTGTGTAAACATGTGGTAACCAGAGGTCAAAATCAGGAATTTTCTTCTATTTTATTTACACCTTAATTTTTGAAATAGTGTCCTACACTGAACCTATAGCTCATCTGTTGGCCAGTGAGTCTTTGGGATCCTCCTCTCCTGCCTACCCCAGTGCTGCAGTGACAGGAGCAGACTGCCACACCGGGGTTTTTTTTTGTTTGTTTGTTTGGTTTTTTTTTGTGAGCATTGCACATCGAAACTCAGGCCCTCATGTTTGTGCAGCAAGCCCTTTATCCACTGAGCTACCTACTCAGTCCAATGTGTAGTTTCTTTATTCTGCAAGTCTTCTAGCTCCTTAATTAAATATATTGCTGGCATGAAGAAAAGCAACAGATAAGTGTTTATCTTAGAGACTGCAACTTGACTGAAATATAGATTTTAAAAAGGTCTATTAAACATTTTTATTTAGTGCATATGTGTTTGTGTGTGTGTGCACATGTGTGCATGTTTTTGTATGTACTGAAGAGGTAAGGTATGCTGTGGCATATGTGTTGGAGGTCAGAGGACAACTTTCTTGAAGTTGGTTCTCTTCTACCTTGTCAAGGTGATGTCTCTTTTGTTTCTGCCATGCTGTGCTATGAAATGCAGGCTAACTGGCCCATCAGCATCCAAGTGATTCTCCTGTCTCCACCTCTCATCTTGCCTTAAGAGTGTAGGATTACTGATGGGCACAGATCTGGCTCTAAAACTAATTGGTGGTGGGAACATGCAGCACACCTACCACACGCAGACAGCAGAGGACAACTTGCAGGAGTTTTGCTCTTTTCACAGTGTGGGTCCCAGAGATTGAACTCAGGGCATTAGACCTGACAACACGAACTTTTACCTGATGAGTCATCTCTGCAACCTCCCATTAAGGAGTCTTAAGGGTTTTCTGTAGTTTCTTACATGTGGCTTAGATAGTTGTACTCCTCCTTTCCAACCGGATGTCTTTCTTCCCTTGACTAATTGCCCTAACCAAGACTGCCAGTGTAGTGTTGAACGACCATGAAAGGGAAGCACCTCTTGTTCTGCTTCAGATCTTAGAAGGATTTGAGTCTCTCACCATAGCATGTGATACTGATAGGGGCTTCCCTGTAAGTGCCCACTATTGAACTTCCTTCTATCCCTGGATTGCTGTGTGGATTTATCCCTGGGCCTCCTTTTTAAGTGAAAGTTTAGCTCAACATAATAAAGTACTGATTTGGAAGAAATACAAAGTGCCCGTAGATGTCACATGGAGTTTTGTCCTTCCTCTCCTTTTTGTGTAATTGTGACCATATCCATTTAGGTGGTTGACATCATGAGAGTCAACGTGGATAAGGTGTTAGAAAGAGACCAGAAGCTCTCGGAGCTGGATGACCGCGCAGATGCACTACAAGCAGGTGCCTCACAGTTTGAAACAAGTGCTGCCAAATTGAAGAGAAAGTATTGGTGGAAAAACTGCAAGGTAATGCTCTCTTGACAGACCTTCACAGTGCGCCTTCTCCATTCTCCCAAGTGTTTCACAGGCACGCTGTTACATTTGGTGACTCTGGGTAGTGGGTAGAATCTGGGCCAACTGTGAGTCTATATCCCTTTTCCTTGCCCACAGCTGGGAATCTAATCCCATGTTTTGTGCCTAAAGTTAGAAGACATGCAGAATCAGACTGCCCAAGCAGTCACGGGCAATAGACCCCGGCCAGGTACCTGAGAACACACTGATGGAGGTGCTGGCTTTGATGCTCAGTTTGCTGCCTATTCTGGAAATGGCTCCAATTTCAAAAGTTAAATGCTAAGAAATCCTACTTTGTTCAACAAGAGGAGAAAGCAACATGAGAATATCGTCCGAAGCAGACTTAGCAAATGAGAATGTCTGTGATTAGAGCTCAGACGCTTCCTGTTCTGCTTGGTGTAGAAGGGACACTCTGAGATAATGGGGCAAGAGCAGGAGCCTGTGTGGAAATGTGCGTCTCTCCAGGTCACAGAGGATTGGAATATACTTCTGAAAGCCTGTAACTAAATTTCAGGCCTTAACTGAAAATATAAAATTTAGGCTTTAGAAATGATATAAATTATTTCATACTGTAGCTGTTGCCCCAAACACTGTCTGTTTTGCAATGTTAAATGGATCTGTTTTGTTGCAGATGTGGGCGATAGGAATCAGTGTCCTGGTGACTATTGTCATCATCATCATCGGTGAGTTACCCATGGTCATATAGATGTTTGTCTGTGCAGCAGCAAAGAGTGTTCAGTCCACGGTTTAAATATTGTTCTTTACCAAATATTTTGAATACTTGAGGGTGTTTTGAGATGGTGGTATTGAGAGAAGTTTGAGGCAGGGTCTCAGTGTTCAACCCAGACTGGCCTTGAACTTGAGATCTTTCTGCCTCAACATTTCAAGTGCTAGAATTATAGGCATGTACCTCCAAACTGATCCTAAATATTTGAGTTTTTGTAATTAAAGTCTGGTGTTTTGTTTAGATAGGATGGATGGATAGATGGATGGATAGATAGATAGATGGATGCATTCATCCTTTAAGAATAGCAAATCTCACTCCTACTGTCTGGTCAGTTTTTCTCTCCTATGCAGTTTTAGTCTGTTTCCTTTTATGGAATGTAGTGATTAGCTGAGACTACCTTCATCCATCCCAGCTCTACTACCTGTAGTAGAGGTTCTGTGGTCCGGGCAAGTAGTTGGGTCTGTCTGGACCTCAGCATCCTTGTGAATAAAATGAAGATAGCAGTGGTGTCCACCTTGTGTTTTAGGACAAACCTGGTTACTACCTAAGAAGGTACCTGGGATGGGAATACAGAAATAGTAATTATGTAAATAATGTATATAGAGAGCACATAGCTACTCTCAGCACTCTTGTGCCTGTGTATTAGAAGAACTTGTTCTGTTTTCATTCCCATCTATGCAGATGTCCTAGCAAATCATGCCTTCCTTTGCTAGTTCATGTTAGTATTTCCTTTTCCTCTTTTGAGGAACAGTCTTCCCCAGAACCCTGTAGCATGTAAAGACGCTACCAGTAGAAAATTGGTCAAATCAGTTTCTCTTTGTTCCTGTTTAGACAGTAGAAATCCCTACTGAGTATCTACACAGAAAGACTAAACTAAACTGCCCTTTTCATTGTTTCTAACTTTTCCCTGCTTCTTAGTGTGGTGTGTCTCGTAATGAAGAACAGATGAAACTGAAGCCCGATGTCCAGGATCTTCTTCAAGGCTCTCTCTTAGAACTGCTGTGTTATCCAGCTTACCTACTGGTTTTTTCCAAATGATTGTTTTTGTTAGTTTACATACAGTTTAGTGCCTAGAAAATGTGCCTTTGTTTTTCATATACACTCCAGACTGGAGGTGTGACCTACCCTCCCCACATTTTGCACAGTGCCTTTACAGATGTATGGACTGGGAAAGAGGACATGTGTGTTTCAGAGTGCTGACGTCCAGGTGGATGTTGTCTCTGATGACTTGTTGTAGATTCCAGGAAGGGGTTTTTGTTCAAGTCAGCTGTCCCCACATCTGACCTCGCCTTTAAAACCACATTTTAAACCTTTGGGTAATTAGATTCCCAACTTGGACCTTCCAAGAAGAACACTACTGGCTAACAAAAATCAGTGACAATAGCAGAGTGTGCCTTATTTTGGTAACTAGGTAACTTCATTAAGAGTGTCCTCCGTTTGACAGCACTGCTGACTCCTGCTGTCTTTAAGATGCTGGTGAAGAGCTCATGCTCTTCTCTTAGATATAAAGATGTTTACTTTCTTGTTCTTGTTGTGTATCACTTGTAAAATAGTATTTTAATCAGAAATAACCCTTTAAGAAGTTTTTATAGAACTATGACCAAAGTTTATATTTTGCCAGAAGTTAAATACAAATAAATTGTCCATAAGTTTGCCCCTAGTAAATAAATAAGTGCCAAATGTAATAACTCAAGGTGCCCTTTAAGAAAAAATGTTAATACTATATGAGCCTTCAGCATCTTGGCAGTCTTCCTATGGAATGCTGTAGATAAGGCTATTCATTCTGATTTGGTTTCTTTCCTAGAGCTATAGAGGTGGGCTCAGATCACACCGTAGACAAGATACATAGCCAGCAGTTTGCAGCCTGCACTAGGCTGTGGCCTCTAGCGGGACGTGAGCAGCAGCTGTGCAGCCTCACTAAGGCTTCAGTCTGCAGAGTCCAGAAAACTGCTGCTTTTCCTCATCCTCTGTATTATGCTTGAGGTGAGGCACCGGTCACTCCTAGAGGATAGCTAACCAGAGATGCCTGCTGCTCTTAGAACGTAGCCATTGCTGTCTGAGACTTTGTCGAGGCTTGGCTCAAAGATGTGAGTTCAGGCATGGGTGAAATTGAGGAAGTGGTGAAGGGCAAGCTGCTTGCCTGTGGCAGTTCCACTAGAATGTCCTGAAATATGTGTGTGTGCAAAGCAGCATTAGTCAAGATGTCACAGAATCTGATTCGTTTTTTTTTTAATCTATCCCCTAACATTACTGAAACAATACAGATGTTGAAGATATGCCTTGCCACATCAGCCTAGGGCCTCTGTCCTGGTCTGACCTCACAGCTTTGGTGCTGTCTCCTCATATTCTGTCCCATGTAACTCATTGGCTCCTGTATTAACACAGTAATACCTCGCTTCTCTGTGCATTTAGCTGGGAATGTTCCCACTATGGAGACCAGAATAAAGTTGTTTATAAACAGGATCCTGTGTCGTGTTTCTTGGAGTGGAGTTGGGGATATACCTGATGCATGTCCTAAACTTTTGACCCTTGTTGCTCCCCCTTCTCCCTGACAAACTACAGTTTTTCTTATCCATTCTCCTAGCAGCACACATTTCCTGTGAGTAGATGTAAATCTCACCCTGTGTTAGGATTCTCTAGAACAACAGAACTGATAAGATGAATATATATTTTTAAAAGATTTTTATGATGTGATATGCTCTACCTCACACTGAAGAGGCTGAGGACCTGATGGCTGCATAGTCCATGAGGCTGAGTGCCTCAGAAGTATTATCTGATACTGCAGGCCTGAAGGATTCCTGGAAAAGCTCTGGTGTTGAGCCCATGTAGAAGAAGCCCGTAAGAACATGTTGAGTTCTGATACTAGCAGAGTGCAGCAACAGCAGGGTAGATTAACCTGCCTGTGAGTGAAGGCTGCAGGCAAAAAGCAGAGCTTCCTTCTCCCATCTTTAGAAGTTGCTGCCTACATTTAGCATACACCTTCCCCACTTCACATAATCTGAGCAGGGAATTAATTCCATCAGGAATACCTGGCAGGCTGCTTTTTAGTTAATTCCACGTCTGACGAAGTCGACAACTGGAGTTAACAATCACATACCTTAAATGAAAAGTGCTTTTCAGAGCAGAGATGAGTCCATAGCTGATTGGCAGTTACCAGACCAGTAAGGATTTGGCCATTGGGTTTCTTAAATATGGTCTTCTGGAAGTGATCTGTAGCGTTGACCCTGGTACACCACACAGCCACCAATCACAGGTAAATTTAGATAGGGGAGGGATGTTCCAAGTGTGTGGCTTTTTTCTATGTCTTTTAAATACATTTCCCCTCATTCCTCCACTCTTGCAAACAATGTAATATAGACCAGGTGGAATTTTACCTATGTTTGCAACACAAAAGTCTAAATACTTTTCCTTAAGACAAACCCCATCATAGTCTGGCCCTTCCTTTCTTACCTGTTCTCACGTTGCTTCAGGTTCTTAATGACTAGCCTGCTCTGCACAAGGCTGGTCTTGAAGGGATGATACTGTTCAGTTCTGTTAGCCCGCCCATTTCCCCCACTCCAACGTATCACTCAGATTCAGCTCCCCTTCTCAGCGGCCTTCCCTTATATAACTCCAGTCTGTTCCCCAGGGCTCGTCCTTCCTTCCTTAACCTCTGTCCTTCCCATTCCTACCAGCTTATTTCCTAACCAGCATCTCTGGCTTTCCTGACTTTGAGGCATCATCTGTGTGTCGTATGTTGAGTATCAGAGAATTTGGTCTTGTTCTCAATCTTGTTCCCTGTCCACGTGTGCACTCAGTGGTTGTACAATTCTTCTTGAAGAGCTCAGGAGTAGAGTGATCCAGTGTGGGGAAAGACTTTTTAAAAAATCGGTCATTTGTTTAATATGAAATGTGGATACCCGCCCTCTGGCATTTTCCCCTTCTTTGATCTGAACACTTTGATTCATCCAACAAATACTGAGTGTAATTTTTTTTTAAGATTTTATTATTTACATGTTGTGTATCTGGATAGCACATGCGCACTGTGCAGGTGTCTCACTCGATGAGGGCATTGGATCCCCTAAAACTGGAATTACAGGCACTTTGTGAGACACCTGATAAAGGTTGCTGGGAACCATCCAATGGAAAAGCAGTAGGCGCTCAGCTCCCAAGCGCTGTGCCATCTCTCCACCCGCTACAGAGTGTATGTATTCTTGATGTACCCAGGCGGCAGAAGGCTGGAGCTCTGTCTTGTACCTTTCATTTCTGAAGAGTAGAGAGAGATAGTTATGTAAAAGGAGCGTCCGGGCTGTTTCCTCGAAAACCGAGCGTCGCTTACACTACTGTCTTCCTCCTGTTGCCAAATGAACCTTTAACTTGAGGGCAGCCAAGGACGCTACCTTATACCATTAAAGTTGTATTTCTGAAAATGCGGTTGGATTCTACCTGGGTCCTCTCACCTATACTGGCGGGTGGGAGGAGAAAGCAGCAAGTTCAGGAAGGATTAAAACAATGGGAACCCTAAAGCTCTGCATTCCTGGGGCACCGGGGAGCCCCGAGGCCGGCCTGCGGACCCAGAAGTGCCGCGAGCTCCACTCACCTGTTGGCTGCTCAGACCCCGCCCTCTCGTGACTGACAGTCCCAAGGCCCCGCCTCCGGGAAGCCCAGCAGTAGACTTGCGCGGCCCGGCCTGTGGTCTTCCAGGCCACACCCCTTGGCCAGGATTGGCCGAGAGCCGCCCTCGCCCGACCCGCGCATTATGTAAGGTACTCCGGGGGCCTTTGCACCCGCCCACCCGCCCGCGGTTATGTAACCCCTGTGGTGCACGACCTGGACCCCCGCCCCCTGGCCAATAGGAGCTCGCGTAGCCGGTACGCCGACCAATCGCTCGGCGAGGGGGCGGGACCGCATCCCTGGCGCGCGGGGTGGGCGGAGCCGGCGGCTGCTCGGCACGCGGACGGCCTCGAGACCCGGCCGCCCGCGGGTGGGCGAGGCTCTGCGGGGCGGCGGGCGGCGGCGAGTGCTCGGCTGGCGGGACGCCTGAGAGCCCGCACGGCCGGGCGCTGCTGCCCCTGTCTTCCGCCCGCTCACGCCGGACGTTGCGCTCTGAGGTGTTTCTCCATGCTCGCCGGCTTCCCTGCACGGACGGTGGGAAAGTTGGGGCAGGCTGAACGCGCTCCCCGAGAGCCTCGCTGGTGGTCCGTCCAGCCAGCTTCCGGCGTCGAGCTGTCGATGTAGCTCGTCACCGTGCCAGCAGGTCCTGGGGAAATGCCGAGGAGAAAAGTGCCCCTCAGATGAGCGGGGTCGGCGGCCAGTCTTTCCCGAAGGCGATGGCAGGGACCGAAACAAGCCGGTTTGGGTTGCTAGCTGCAAACTGAGAGAAACAGGCTGAGGGCTGCCAGGCGGGATGGATCCCTGTGGAGACCCGGCAGTGCCGGGTGGCGACTGTCCCCAGACCCGGGGACCGGGGCTCCAGGGGCCTTCTGGCCAGGAGGGTCCTCTGCAGGGCACTTGCGTGGACAGCAGCCACAGGTGACGCTAGGGAGCCTCCCCACCACCCTCTGTTTATTGTCCTTCCCTGGAGCGGGAAAGCAGGATGTACAACTTTTTTTTTTTTTTTTTTTTTTTGACCCCGGGGGGCCGGGGAGCGGGGAGGCGACCTGAAAGGGAACGAACTTTCAGATAGTTCCATGAGGATTGATGGGAGGGGAATGTTACTCAACTAAATACCAGAGTCCGGAAAGAGGAGAGTGGTTAAAGAATTTGACGGAGTTAGGACTGAAGGGAGAATGAAAGTGTAAAATGTACCCTGTCTGGAAGAGAAAGGGCATTAAACCTGTGACCTGGGCTAGTTGAGGTGGCCAGACATCCCTAAAAAATCAGGTATTCCCTGAGTGTCCACCATTACTGTCTCTTGTTTGTTTGGTTTTTTTTCTATTCAGTGAACATGAAGACCGCAACAGAATGTCTGAAGACCTTATAATGGTTGTCCAAGAAATGAAAAAGTATTTCCCAGCCGAGAGACACACTAAACCCAGCACCCTAGATGCCCTTAACTATGCCCTGCGCTGTGTTCATAGTGTGCAAGGTAAATAAATGGCAGCGAATAGGGTGGTGCCGGGCCCAGTATTCATGTACAGTGGGACTCCAGTCTCAAGAGGCGTGAGCTTTGTTTATAGCCAAGACAGGCGAGTCTAAAGCTAATTTAAGTGGTGCTTTGGGCTTTCCAAGTTAGAAAAGCCAGGAGAATGGCACTTGTCTGGTAGTTTAGTAACTATGCAATATTGTGCCTATCTGTTGCAAGAGTGAAGAGTTGGGCAGTTTAAGTAAAACTCAGAAGCCTTTCAAGGAGCATTGCCTTCCATGGAGGTTACAAGAGCAAATACATGCATAGTGTTTTCTGTCATGCACACACTTTAGAAATGCAGTTACAGTATATAAAAATTTGACTAAATCAAAGAACAAATGTTTTCATTTCCCTAGCATAAACCGCTTTGCTCAGCCTGTGATAAATAGGTAGTTTGTGAATTCTAGTGTTTCCTCCATTAAAAAAAATGTGTGTGTGTGGACTTTGATTTTATTAACTAACTTTAGAACTTCAAATGACTCTTGTTCCTTGTAACCTAGAACAGGCAAGATTCATAAAACTCATAGTCTTAAGTTTGCATACCTAACCATATTCTTGATACAAACAAAAAAGATTCCCTGGTTTTGAGGGAAACACACTTAAGGTATCCTCGTCTAAGGGAATGCGCAGACTTTGGAGTGCTAAGAAGCGACTCCTTAAAGATGTCCTTGTCACCAGTCTGTCTGTTTATCTCCCTGTGTTTCTTAGCGAACAGTGAATTTTTCCAGCGTCTCAGCCCACACGGAGCATGCCACACTGTGTACAATCTTGAGGACCTGACCTCTCTGGCTTCTGAGCATACTTCCAAGAACACAGTAAGATTTCCTGAGGTCTGCCATCTCTACCTGGTGACTCTTCCTAAGGACCTTCGCTGGGTGTTAAAATAGTCACTGGAAGCTTCACTTGCTGAGGTTAAAAAAAAAAAGTTCTAAAAAGGCACTATGTAGTCTCCTGCCCATACCAGAGATCCTTTCTGAAGTTAGACACGGCACCTTGGGCTGTATCGTAGTTTCCTGTGCTTAGCCAGCAGGTAATTTCCTCCCCCTTAGCATCCCCTGTTCTCTCAAAGAAAAAGAAAAAAGCAACAAGCAAAATATGGCAGAGTACTTTCCTGCACCTTATTCTAATCTCCAAGTTGTTAACTTTCGATTTATATCATTCTTAGTCCCAATACCTACTTCCTCAAGTTGTAACAACTGGATTTTGTAGTACAGGTGAGTTGAGATGTCATTTCTGTGGTGATATTTTAGAAGAGAACTAGTGGTATATTTATATTTTTAATCTCTTCTTGTTGACAGAGTAATTAAGCCTCATAGTGGGTTGATGGTGGAGACTCCTTCATTTTGGTGTTTAGGTTCCAACATCACCAAAACTAAATGATTTTTATAGTTCTACAGCAGGAGCTGTGTAGTGTTACATAACAGAGCCTATTCTGCTAACATGCACAGTGATGTAGTAGGCATTTAAACAGCAAGTTTTAAGAAGACGTTCACCCTACAGTCAGTGTAGACAGGGAGACAGGTCCGTGCTAGCAAACACAATGGCTGGTTATAAATGAAGCTAGTGGCTAATAGAGCAGGTCTGAGATGCACTTCTTGTGTACTAAGGTCTGTCAAGGGCAGCTTTGTGGAGAAGGAGATCTTTGGCTTGCTCTTTAAGCACAGAATCTGCATGGCTGACAAGAAGACAGTCCCTCCTGGTAGAGAGCAGCTTGCAGAAAAGTGTGTGCGCTCTGTATATATTTAGTCTGCATGGAAGCCGGTGTGGGCTTTTTGGCATAGAGATTAGACTTTTAGGAAGCATGGTACACTTTTTATAACAGTTGTTAAGAAGCCTGCTGGAGAAAACTATTTAGGAAGCCTTTATCTTTACAAGGGATGAGTGTGCTCGTGTTGTGTGTGTGGTTTAAGCCTTGTATTGTGATAGAAATCCAGAAGAAACTGACTTTGCAGAGGCATTGTTTGTAAGTTCCTCCGTGTCTGTTTTAACTATTTCCCGTAGGACACCTTTGTGGCCGTGTTTTCCTTTCTGTCTGGAAGGTTAGTGCACCTTTCTGAGCAGGCTGCTTTGATCCTGAATTCTAAGAAAGGTTTCCTCAAGAGTTTGCACTTTGTCGACCTGCTTGCCCCTCAAGACGTGAGGGTGTTCTACGCACACACTGCTCCAACTCAGCTTCCTTTCTGGGACAACTGGACCCAAAGAGGTATGAGCCCAGTGCTGGCTGAGTGGCTACACTGAGGTATGAGC
>JADRCD010203382.1:13046-23060 GCA_019843815.1 Montemys delectorum
GTGGCTACACTGAGGTATGAGCCCAGTGCTGGCTGAGTGGCTACACTAAGATCAGGTTGTTCCCACAGAAGCAGAACAGACATTAACATGTTATTTTCAACATACAGTCCATGTCATTATGCTTATTTTTTATTTAGTTTATGTAGTCATTTATTTTACTTCTTTTGTTTTTGGGGGGGTTTTGTTTGTTTGTTTTGTTTTGTTTGAGATAAGGTTTTCTCTGTGGCCAAGGCTGTCCTGGAACTTGCTTTGTAGACCAGGCTGGCCTCAAACTCTGGGATCCACCCATCTCTACCTGAGTGTGGATTTCAAGACTTGTACCTATAGGCTTTCTTCACAACTATAGGCTTTCTTCTTCTTTTTTAAAAGAGCACAGCAAAATGATATTTTTATCATTTAGTAGCATAACAGAACAGTACATTTCCTCTTACTTAGTGAGATTTCACATATATTCTATGAAAAATAGCTTTGATTGGTACAGGCTCTTTTCCCTCTGAATTAGAAGGACATACTTTCATCTTGTGTTGACTCCATGTCTTTGTCTAGTAGATGTGACTTTATAGATAAGATTCTGAGAACTACGATTCACTTTTTCTGGCCCCTGAAAGTTCATGGACCCAGTAACTTGGTTGCCTTGAGAAATGACTATTGCAGGACCACACTTTTCTCTGTGGTATTCTGTCCGTGTGATTTTCTTTTTAAAGTTGCTCACTACTCTTTACATTCTTTGTGAATAATCTCTTAAAGAACTCAGTATATACCACACGCATCAGCCTTTTCTTTGATTTCAGTCCCTTTTCTCTGTTGCTTGTTTGTTCGTTGTAACCCAGGCTACCCTCAAACTTGCCTTGTAGCCAATATGGCCTAAACTGTGATTTTCTGCCTCTGCCCCCTGTGTGGTGAGATTACAGGCATATACC
This sequence comes from Montemys delectorum, assembly GCA_019843815.1. Lineage (NCBI taxonomy): Eukaryota > Metazoa > Chordata > Mammalia > Rodentia > Muridae > Montemys > Montemys delectorum. The sequence continues at coordinate 13,967 of JADRCD010203382.1, forward strand.
ACCAAGCCACCGTTAGCAGTGCCCATGATGGAACCTAGGGTTTTATGAGCTTAGGCAAGCATTCTGCTGACTGGACTACATCCCCAACATCACTATCTAACTGTTTTAAAAGACTTTTCTTTGTATGGATGGGTGTTTTACCTGCTTAAATATCTGTGCACCACATGGGTTTCAGTGCCCATGGAAGCCATAAAAGAGCATCAGATGCACCCTAGAACTAGAGATATAGATGATTGTTAACATGTGGGTGCAGGGGATTGAATCTGGGCCCTCTAGAAGAACAGCCAGTGTCTTTACCATTGAGTCTTCTCCCAGTTCTCCTTCATTTAATTTTTAAAAAACATTCCTTTTATTATGTTAAAAGTAGAGAACAGGTGAGCACAACAGCTTATCCCCATCCTTTCCCATCTTAAAAATCCTAGTATTGTTTATCTTCCTTTCCTAAATGTACATCCCAACCCTCAATTGTCTATATTTGGTTTTCTGATTTCATTAATCACCCGTTCTAAAAACATCCTGTGATGATGTGGGCCAGGAACTGTTGGACACGTTTGCCATCTCTTTTTGGTTTGGTTTTGTCTTGTTTTTTTCTTCAACAGAGCTTGCACCCTCAGCCTTTTTGCTCTCTGCTGGTTGATCGTTGCTGTGAAATCTGCATCCTAGCTAAAGCTTTAATATATGCTGAAATGATCACTTCTGCCATGCAGACACAGTATACATCAGGCTTACCTCGGATGCTATGCTTCTGCTGTGTCCATCTCAGGTGCAAGCTTGAATCGAGAGCAGTTAATAAGCTCCAGGCCCTTCTAGCTGTAACCCGCTGCTCACCTGCTTCAGTCTCTTCCTGTGAGCTTCCAGGACCTAAGAGGACACAGGATGCTATTTACTCCACAGCCCATTTTGTCATGTCTTAGAACATGCTTCCGTTTAATGTCGGTTGTATAGACCTCTTGGGAAGATTTGATGATTCTTAAGAACTCATTTCCAGAAGCAAGAATTCATACATTCCCAGCTTGTTGAGCACTTATGGGCTTGTGTCTCCTGAGATCACAGAGTCCAGCTCATGGTTCTGCAGTGGCTGGTGGTGAACATGGAAGCCTGATGTAATGTCTAAGTGGTGTGAGCAAGAGGCAGTTTTCTGATTCTTCATATGATCCTTAGATGTGCAGGGACATAGCCCTGTTCCGTATTTCGGAATCCCTGGGATTCTCACTAGTTATGTTAATATCAATGTATGTATTTTAACAGTTTCCCATAGTTCAGTAACTTTTCAGTGAAAAGTTGGGCAAACATTTGGGCAGAAGATTCATTTGACTCTAAGATGCGCTTATAGTTGGGCTGTCACCGTATGTTTAAGAAAGGCTGGTGAAAACTGCTGGCCTGAAGGAGAGAAAACATGAGTCTGCTGAGGGTTGGTCTGGCCCTCTAGAGATGACTTTAGCAGTACCTGAGAGTCACAGAGGCTCATACATGGAACCTAGAGCACAGCTTGTAGAAATTTCCCAAGGTCAGAACTCAGGTGGAGGAAAACAATCGCATTTACACGTCAGAGAACTGAGATCTGAAAATACTCCAGATTTCCCCAACTATTACAGAGGACCAGACTGCAGGCCCCAAAGTAGTACCATCAGAACATCATAGTGGCATTAGAAATATGCTTAGCTGTGAGGGAGGGAAGGCCGATGGGCAAAGGAAGGCAAGTCCAGTCGGACTCTCACAGCTAAGAGAACACCTCTCAGGAGCACTTGAGGGTCAATGTGCTGGGACAGGACTGCTTCACTGAGGAGCCATCCTGGGAGGGACAGAGCGATCACCTCTCTCTCTCTTTCTAGCCTCGCAGTATGAATGTGCACCAGTGAAACCCTTCTTCTGCAGAATCTGGTAAGTAAAAAACGCAGAGCTCGAGGTGTGGCTTAGTCTCTAATTTCTAGTCAGCCTTGACGGTGATTCCTTTGTATTCAGCTAGATTCTGTTTTAGATACAACAACAATAAAACTTCTTGATTATTGCTATGTGAGTTTGTGAATTTAGAAGAAAAATAAAAACATTGGCCAGGCAGTGGTGGCGCATACCTTTAATCCCAGCACTTGGGAGGCAGAGGCAGCGAGATTTCTGAGTTCGAGGCCAACCTGATCTACAGAGTGAGTTCCAGGACAGCCAGAGCTACACAGAGAAGCCCTATCTCAAAAAACCAAAATAAAATAAAATAAAATAAAATAAAATCACTGAAAGCTAATTGCTGGCCCTGTGCCGCCAAGAGGCGTGATTTGAAGTAAACTCACAACCATGCTTCAGGCCCTGTTTTGTTTGCTTGCTTGTTGCTTTTCAGTTCAGCCATATTTAAAATTAATTTATAAGATTTCCTCATGCCTTCCTCTCAGTTTTTAGAATTTTTAATAGCAGGGCTTAAAAAGAAGGTGGTCTAGAAGAAAATTGGCCACACTTTAACAGGAATTGATTTCTTGTAGGTAGTTGTCACCCTCTGAGCTTCACTCCTTGTCATGAGCTTCACTCCCGTGTGAGCTTCACTCCCGTGTGAGCTTCACTCCTGTGGTGCTGCTTTCCTAGGGAGAAGACAAACTTTTTTTGATAGTTGGTCTCTCTGTAACCCTGGCCCTCACTCTGTAGACCAGGCTGGCCTCAAACTCACAGAGATCCACCTTCCTCTGCCTCCCCGGGGCTGGGATTAAAGGTGGATGCCACCATGCCAGGCAAGAAAAAAGTTTGTAAAGTGTCACAGTTACTTAATATCAGTATTGAAGGTAGTAACCACTCCCTATGTTTATAGAAGGAAAATAACCAGAGATGCCATAAAATTGAGCTAATAGTTTTTGTATGCATAGGGAGGAGGGACCACCTAACCAAAAAAAAAAAAAAAAAAACAAAACCATCACCAGGTGGCAGGGCCTGCATGAGCTACTGAGTCATTCACAAGAACAGTGAGTGACGAGTGACGAGTGCGTTTGTTACAGTAAATCCTTCCAGGTCCCATCTGAATCAGATCATTCAGAACAATATTTTTGTCCCCATGTGTTGGGACAACCTTTTTACATTGTGTGAAGGTGTCTCTGTATTTTCAGTTGTTAATTCTGTACTGGCAGAGAGCTAGATGTTGGCAGGATGTAGGACTGTCATTTCCACGGCCCATGAGCGACCTTGTAGTTGGTTTACAGTTGTCTTCCTTACCTGCTTATGTAGGTGAAGATCAGATAGCCCCCTTGCCTAGAGGCGATCTAGAATTGTAGTGGATGTTGTCTGCTGCTGCTTGGTTGTAATAAAGAGCTGTTGGCCAATAGCGGGTCAGGAAGTAGAGAAGGAGGGACACTGGGAGAAGAAAGCAGAAGTGGGGAAAGGATGGGAATGGGGGTGTTCAGAGAGCAGACACAGAGTGGAGCAGAGAAAGGTATAGAGCTAGCCACGTGGCAGGTCATGAGTAAAATAGTCAAGTTAAGTTAGGTGAGCTAGCTAGAAGATTGTCAAAGCAAAAGTTCTGAGTTAAACTTTGTGAAGTCTCATGTCATTATTTACACCACTACTGGGTCCAGAAAGTCCCACTCGACCTTGTACTTAAATTTTGTAAGCAGGAAACCAATAATACATAAATATAAATGTGCACACTGGCAACAAATTCTGGACCAGGAAGAAATTGCTGTTTTATTCAGAGTCATTTTGTCAGTTTTCTGTTGTAACAGAATACCTAAGAGCAGGTAGATTGTAAGGGAGAAGTATTCATTTTGGCTCGTAGTTGGAGAGCAAAAAGCCAGAGTCTGCTGGCGTCTGGTCATGGCCTCATAACAAAGGACAAACAGGCATGGTCAAAAAGGGCAGGGGAGCCAGACACCACAGCAGCCAGCTCTCGCCAGGGCTAACCCACTCCGACAGAAACTGCATTACCGCTGTCTTGAGGATAGTGCTCCCATGACCTCCCATGAGCCCTGCTTTGCTCTCAGTACACTGCACCTGCAGCTAGCACATGTGCCCTGTGAGAGTGGTGAAGGTAGTCTTCTCTGGGGGATCCCAGCTGCTGCCAGAGACCTGAGGAAGCGCGGGCCGTGTGGTAGGAACGGAAGTGCACTGGGGTGGACCACGCCTGACTGCCAAAGGGTCAACAAGGAACCTGGCTGGAGCAGAAGAGGAGGGAGAGGGCAGATAAGAAGCAGGGACCAAACCACAGGGACTTCACTTTCAGAAGCAAGTTTTGTTGAGATTGATTATCTTCAAGCCTCTTCCTTAGGACTTCTTAACCTAACAAAAGCAGAGAAAATAGTATTGCAAACCAGTGTGTTCTGATTGGCCAACTACAAGCCATGGCCAACCCGGTGTCGCTGTACCTCCTCCAGTTCTTTCCTGTCTACTTCTTCATCTCAGATCTCAAACATTCCCTCCGTTAGTAATTTAGAATATGCTTCTAAAAGACAAAGTTACCATTCACTTTTATAATGATGAAATTGCCCGTCTTGGACCAGTAGGGTGGCTGCCCTGCCCCTGTAACAGTACCCGCATGATCTTTGGCAGCCTCCTCTGCTTTAGTCATGAGACGCCCCATACTGAACAGAGCCTTCCTTACCCCAGACTCAAGAGTTGTCGTTTCTCCAGGAGTCCCCTGTTCCAGGTGGAGGGAAATGGCATTGCCACTGAGACCCAGTCTGGGCGAGGGGACAGTCCTTATTGCAGGGCTGCCAGTGTTTGCTGGACTTTTCAGCGGACACAGCTAGGGGGTTCATTTATTAGGAAGGCATATTTTGCACTGGAAAGGACTATGGGATGTTGTGTGGAGAGAGATGCTGTGAAAGACAGCCCAGCCAGAGCACTGACCAGCTTGGGTTGTAAGGTCAGTGATGAGGTGGTGGGAGAAAACTGTCCGGATGTTTTTCCAGGATTTATTAATGGGTTAGAACTGGGGTGTGGTACATGAAGGCGTAAAAGTGGCAGTAGGAATCTTGGGTGCAGATAATTGAAGCCCAGGAGCACCGAGCAAAAGCACCTTCTTGGAAAGGTGCTTAGTTGTGTCTAGGTTAGTCTGTGGTCTACACTGAGACTGTATGAGACCCTATTCTAGTTAGAGGTACATGTCAGTAGTTAATGTCTAGGGCAAATGTCTATAAATGGCTTAGAACCCTTGGCCTGAAGGAGTCCTTACAGCAGTCGGAGGGAAGCCCCCATCCAAATGACTGGAGTAGGAAGCAGGTTCCTAGGGGTGAGGGGAGCTGCCACACTGCGGATGGCTGTGGAGCTAAAGAGGAAAGGGGTTCACACATGGACAAAGACTCTGCAGGATGGTGGCATGTCCCCCTAGCAACAGACTAGACACCTTTTCTGCTCGTCCTCAGAGCTGTCATTGGTGAGAACTGTGAAGGGGTCAGGCTCTGTTCCAGAGGCCAGGTTGGGAAGCTGAGTTCCAAAGCCCCTTTTTCTCAGCTGGGCATTTTGCAGGACAGTGCTTACCATCAAGCCAAGCCTGCAGCAGCCAAGGAAATAGCTGAAGAAGCTTTGAAACTATCCATTCTTTAAAGGGGGGAAGAGGGGTACCTTAGAGATGGGTTTGGCCATGTAATCACATGGGAGTTTGGGGCACAGTCATGAGCCAACTGTGGGGTGATCAACAGTGATATGAACAGCCCTCCATGAACCTCTTACTCAGTGAAGAGTGGGTGTGTGTTCCTGCCCAGGGGCGACTGAGATTTCCAGCTTACCTTCTGTTCGGGAAAACAGACATCTCTAAACATTTTAGATTTGGGTCTTTCTGTCTTGGGAATTACTGTGGAGCAAGCATTCACCAGCCTGTCTGCAGTGGGCTGAGTGCATCTGGACAAGCGCTAATCACCTTTGATCTCTTCAGTGGAGGTGGAGACAGAGAGCAGAAGAGGCATTACTCCCCATTCCGGATCCTCCCCTATTTGGTTCATGTACATAGCTCTGCCCAGCCAGAACCAGAGCCTTGCTGTCTAACACTGGTTGAAAAGATTCACTCTGGTTACGAAGGTAAGTCAGTAAGTACGTCCTGCTCTCTGTAAGATGCAGAATGCCAGTGTTCAGACAGCAGTGTGGGGATAGCAGCAGCTTCTGCAGTTCCAGTCTGGGTCATAAGCTTGGGAAGCACTTGTAGCTGTGTTCACTGACCTTGTCGTCCTGCGCTGTCAGCCCTGCCACTGTGGCCTCATGGGCTGTGCCTCACACTCGGATAGACAGTGCTTTAGTCCCTTCTCTGTTGGTGACCTGTTCTATGGCCTTTTCTATCTGTCATGTATGAGACGGAAGCACTAAAATCACTACATGAAAAGGCCACAAGAATGGTTGAGTTTGCCAGGAAGCACATGTTCTAGGGACTAGGTTATGTGTACCCTGGGCTACATAAGGAGTTCAAGGCTAGCCTGGCCTACATAGTGAATACCTGTCTCACCAGAAGCTGGAGGTATAGCACAGTGGGAGAGTGCTTGTCTTGCTTTGTAACCACAAGGCCCTAGGTTTGATCCTCAGCAGCTGGTGGAATGGGGGAGATGCCATATTATAAAAGTGTTTGGAAATTTCAGTGTGTATATTCAACAAACAAATACATTTCTAAACTTGTGAATAGCAGCAGCTTCCATCTAATACTTAAAATCATAGTTGGTTCTTATGAGACACGATATGTGCTTTCCTACAAATTACTGTCCTGTTCAAAAGTCACCTAAAAACGTAGGACCATGATAAAAATTAGTTCAAGGGCACAATGATCCAAAAAAAAAAAATAAATAACTACTTTAAAAAAAAAAAAAGGACAAGGGGCAAAAGAGCTCAGCAGTTAAGAACACTGACTGCACTTCAGTGGCCATGGGTTCAGTTCTCAGCACCCACATGGTAGCTCACAACTGTCTGTAACTCTAATCTAGGGTAGCTCACAACCTGTTTGGCCTCCTCCTATATATACATGAAGGACAAACACCTATGCACATAAAAATATTTTTCTAAATGTTGCAAGTATGTGTGTGCATGCACGTGTTTTTTTTTTTTAATTTATTTTATGTATATGAGTACACTGTGGCTGTCTTCACACACATCAGAAGAGACCATCAGATCCCATTACGGATGGTTGTGAGCCACCATGTGGTTACTGGGATTTGAACTCAGGACCTCTAGAAGAGCAGTCAATACTCTTAACCACTGAGCCGTCTCTCCAGCCCCATAAAAATATTTTTAAGGAAATAATAAAACCATAGATTTACATGCCAAACCAATGGTTTTCAACCTCTTGATCATGACCCCTCTGAGAGTTGAACTACATTTTCACAGGGGTTGTTTATCAGACATCCTGCATATCAGATATCTACATACTTTTCATAACAGTAGCAAAATTAGTTATGAAGTAGCAATGAAAATGTCTCTATGGTTGGGGTCACCACAGCATGAGGAACTGTACTTACGGGTCTCAGCATTATGAAGGTTGAGAACCACTGTGTTCAATGATAAGGAAAAACCCAACAGTACCGTAACTGTGCCCTGGGATGCAGCACTGTAACTGCAGCAGATGTGTGCATGTGGCATGCCCCTGAGTACTTCCAAGCCGTGGGCTTTGACGCATTCACTTCAGGTGTCTTGCAACTGAAACCATGCTCAAGTGACTGAGGTAAGCTGTGTTCTCGGATTGTTGCCTGCATTTCCTGTGCACATTTAGAGCAGAGCTTGCTGACTTAGGGATACTAGTCTGATTACATAACGCATTGCTTCTGCACCCCTTGGAGTGCTCACCACCACCACGTGTCCAGCGCTTCCCTCACTCCAGCTCTAACTGATAGCATTTAGGATAAAGAAACCAGCTGTATAGAGTGCAGCAGCCTTTCTGTATGGAAAAGTAGCCAGAATGTAGTCGTCGTAGATTGACCTCATGTAAATCAAGCTAGGAATGAAACATCTCTTTGGACTGTAGCTTTGACCCCAAACCAGTCGGTCCTCTGAGTTAGATCCCTGCTATTTCATATGGGTTTTTTCCCTCCTTGTATGCTAAGTAGCTAGTTGGGTAGATGATTAATTGGATGCCTGACCCTTAATCAGTCTTTCTCCTTTTTTAATAGCTCCTCGAATCCCTGTAGATAAAAGAGTTTTCACCACAACACACACGCCAGGATGTGTGTTTCTTGAAGTAGATGAAAGGTAAAGATTTTTTTGAGCCTAAAAGAAATTTGTTTCTGAAGACAAACCAAGGTCCTTGCTAGAGGTCTGGGGTGTGCTTTCTAAGGGTACCATTGGGTATGCTGTGACAGACTGTGAGGTTGCCTGCATGGTTCCTGTAGTTACAGTCCAGCTTAGATTGAGTCCTCTTCAATAAATACATTTTCAAGTTACATTTATGTGTTCGTTTGTTTGTTTATGTGCATGTTTGCTGTGCACATGTGGATGCCAGGGGGCACCATTCTGCCATTGGGTCTGACCAGCAGGCTATGTGGAGGCAGGGGGCACCGTTCTGCCATTGGGTCTGACCAGCAGGCTTAGTGGCAAGTACTTTTGCCTGCTCACTCTTCTCACTGTACCAGTTGGCAGAATTTTAGTGTAAACATCTTGCATGTTGTACTTTTTTTTTTTTCGAGACAGGGTTTCTCTGTGTAGCTCTGGCTGTCCTGGAGTTCACTCTGTAGACCAGGCTGGCCTCGAACTCAGAAATCCGCCTGCCTCTGCCTCCCAAGTGCTGGGATTAAAGGCTGCGCCACCGCCACCCGGCGCATGTTGTACTTTTAAAGTGATTTACATGATATCTTACTTGAGCCATGGTGGAGTGAGAGCAGATGGTGCTTATTGCTGGTTTTCAGTTGTTTTTTTGTTGTTGTTGTTGTTGTTGTTGTTTTGTTTCAGAAAAAAGTTATTTATGTGTCTGGCTGTTTTGTCTGAGTGTGTATCTATACCACATGTGGAGAACCTCTAGAGAGGCCAGAAGAGAGCCTTGGATGATGGTTGTGAGCTAGCATGTGGGTTCTGGAAGTCTAGCTCAGGTCCTCTTGAAGAGCTGGAGTGCTCTCAGCTGCTGGGCAATCTCTCCCACTCTTGTTTTTTAGTACTTCTGTCTGGATAAAGCAGACATTGCTTTCATAGAGATCTATGCGGTCCCCAGGGACTGAGCTAGTGT
>JADRCD010203383.1:0-10108 GCA_019843815.1 Montemys delectorum
CACACACACACACACACACACACACACACACACACACTGGTTGGTAATGCTTAAAGAAAGACGAACGCTGTAAGTTCCTGATGTATGTCTAAGCAGAAGTGTTTGTAGCTGTTTTTGTTTTTTCTTTTGTGTGTTTCTACTCTTATTTTAAATTCAATCATGCAATTACCAATTTTAACTGATCCAGCCAGAACAGCTTCCAAGTTCCCACGAGCCGACATATCTTCTCCTATCTTAAGGTCTCTTATCATTTGAGACCTAATAATAACAACCCAAGCTGACTTTTTCATGTCTCAGATTAGGTGGCCTAGATCCAAAACAGAGCATTCTTGATCGTGGGCCTTGTGAGTAGACAGGCTGGCTAAGGGATTCTCTGTTGTATTCTACCAATGGTAATGCTGGGACTGGCAGAGTACTGCCCTGGCAGATGTGTCCCTGTCATAGCCCTTGGAACATCAGAATTGTTACTAGCAAAATGGATTTTCAGATATGATTAAGACTGAATACCTTAAGAGGATATTTCCCTGAAGTCTGGGTGGACCAACCTAGTGACAAAAAACATCAGAATAGTGGAAGAGAAGGCCTGAGGAGTTGACCTGAGGGTTGAACGTAGGCTAGAGTTCTGGTGGAAGGGATTTGGACTCACCCTTGATGTCTTTGATGACCAGGAAGGGGAACAGAGGGAGAAGGGTGGGCAGCCCTCAGCAGTTAGTGTGACCTTCAGTCAGTACGCTGTGTGAACAGGAGTGGGCCATCTTTGCTGTCTCCAGAAGGAACCTGGCCCTGCTGGCACCCAGCTCTGAGTCTCCTGAGGCCCATGTTGGACTTCTCACACATGCCGTAGCAGTGGCGGAAAGCTAATACGGTTTCAGTGGTGATGATGGATTCCTTCCCCTTTCAGAACATTCTGGCTCACAGATGTCATAGAGAAGGTTCTAGAAGAGTTTCTCATGGAGCAGGATCAGTGGTGTAGAAGCTCTTGGGTGAAGACAAATGAGTTACTAAGAAATTGGCATCTGAGAAAGTGCAGGAGACCCAGTGCCGGGAGAGTACCCAGATTGCAAGCAACGTGGACTCCCTGCTGGGCTGGTAGGTGGGCCTTTGTGGGCAGGAACAGAGACGGGCAGAGGACGTCCGGCTGTACAGCACATTTGTCAGCCAAGTCCCCCTTTGGTCATCTGGAGACACGTTTTGGAAGGGTAAGCTTGCTCATTCTTCCAACAAGATCACTGAGAACCAGCCGGGTACTGGGCACTGGCCTCTGTGGAGGGGACAGCGTCAGGCAAGCTTTCTGCATGAGACTGAGGTCATAAGCAAGAGAACAAACCAACACGGTGAATGCTGTTAGAGTGTATTACAAAGACAGCTAAGCCACCTCCCTCACGGGTCAGTGGCCACGGTCAACACTGTGGTCATTGGAATAGCTGGCGCAAAGGCGGCGGGAGTGGTGTGGTCCAGGGAACTCGTGCAGGGAGTCTGTGGAAGAGCAAAGAGGCGTGGGAGGGTCTGGAGTGGTCTGAGGTCAGCTCAGGGGCAGATCAGGAGGAACTGGACAAATAGTTCACGGAGGATGTTATTGGAAACCTGTAATTAGTGAGAGGTGGTGGAGACCTGGGCCAGGACAGTGCTGCACAGGCAGGTGAGGGCTGGGTAGGCTTTAAGACAGCGTCCTGTTCCTGTTCAGTTCCTGCTGAATTGGCTGCTGGAGGGAGGAAGAGCTGAGCCAGTGCCTAGCCTGGGAAAGGCTACTGTTTCCTGAAATACTGTTTGCACGGCTGAAAAATGTCAACATGGGCTTTCTCCCTGTGCATAGAAATCCAGTTACTAATGACGACCAAGGGTGTGCAGCCAGGACTCAGAACAAGGCAGTCTTGAACCTATAGCGCTTGCTGTACTAAACTCATTTTCTCAGCACAATTAGGCAAGGAGTGTTTTCCTCTGTGTCTCAGGCAAGGACTCTGAAGCCCAGAGAAGTTGAATAACTTGTTAAGGTCACTGCTGGGGTCACTGCCATTCCAGCTGCAGAGAGCAAAGCAGCTATTAAGACCCAGGCTCTCTGAGAACCAAGATACCGCCTTCTAAGACCGTGGTCAGGTATACAACTAACCATGCGGTGGAATTAAACACATTTGCCACCTTTGCCCCACTTAAAGATTTCATCTAAGCTATTAGTTCATGGTAGAGAGCAATTTTATTCTTCAGGGGACATTTTGCCCATTACAGAGGAGACCAAGTACCCAACAACCTAAAGATGGAAAGATTTGTGGCTCTGGTTTCGTGGTACTGTCCACGGTGGTGACAAGGCCATGAGGTGACTACTCACATTTATAAAGGCTCTAGGTGACTTGTCACATTGTATCTGCAATCAGGAAGCAGAGAGCAGGAAGTGGGGCTGGCATCACCTCTTAAAGGCTCTAAGGCGTCTGGAAACAGCATCAGCTCTTGGACCAATGGTTCAAATCCGAGAGTCTAAGGGCAACAGTTCCCACCTAAGCCACCCTCTAGGTGTGCCAGATCTCCAATACACAGAATAACTCCTGACAAAGAACTTTCTAAGCCCAAGCCGTGCCTGCAGGCCCCAGGAGGAGGAGACTGTCACTGGGAGGCCTGATGTGATTGTCCCTGGTCTATAGTGACACTTTGGGGCACACTAGGAGTAGGCTACACCCTGCTTTCCAGTCAGATATTCTGGTTTGAGGCCTGGGACAATGACCAAAACCAGGTTATCATTCCCTCAGGGTCAAGGAAGGGACTGTGGGCAGCAAAGTCTGGGCAGGGGAAGGGAGACCTCAGGTGGGGTCAGTCCGTCACAGGAGTTGCAGCACGGGTGGGGACCAGAAGATGGAGAGTGGTGTGTGCGGGGACGGTGTGTGCGGGCCCTGTGGGGGCGTGGCTCCTGCAGACAGGCCCAAGCAGGTAGTTCTGTGATGGTTTTCAGGGGCCAAGTTGCTTCCTCTTGATGGAAGCTCAGCAGGGGTAAAGTCGAGTTCTAGAGGGCTTGAGAAACCAAGCCTAGGTGTGGCCTTGTGCAAGGAACAAGCAGTGTCTCAAGGTGACATCTTGTATGTTTTGGGGACCATCGCTCAGCCGTGCTTGAAGATGACAGCATTGGTCTGTGCCGGGGAAAGGTTTAAGTGGTTGCTGCAGAAGTGGAGGACGTGAGGTCCGTTATCTGAGAGACCACCCATCATTACAGACTAGGCAGGGGAAGAGGCACTGTGAGGCCAGGGGCTCGTCCTCTGGGGCTGTCCCCTGTGTCCATAGCCAGGGAGGTCGCTAACAGAAAACCTGGGAGTAAGACTGTTGAAGCCACAACTTGAGACACAATGCAGGCTAAAAGGCAGCAGTGGAAGTAATTCACCATACGCAGGAATGGCTGTGCTCAGTGATATATGTGCAGCAAGCTGTCTACCTTCCCCTCCTCCTCTTCCTCTGTTTCCTCTTTCTCATCCCTTCTCCTTCCATCTCTTCCTTCTTTCCTCACTCTTCTCCTCCACCCCCCACCCAGTGCCTCTCTTTTCCCTGGAAAGTCCAGTGTCCCTGTGAGCTTGGAAGGAGCTGCCTGAGACTCTCCGTTCAGCTGGCACCCACAGCCCTGAGCCACCAGAGCCTGGAGAAGATGCAGCTATGCCTGGTACTTCTCCTCATCAGCTACTTGCTGACTCCGATCGGTGCTTCCATCTTGGGGCGCTGCACAGTGGCTAAGAAGCTCTATGACGGGGGTTTGAATTATTTTGAGGGCTACAGCCTTGAAAACTGTGAGTAGGACCCTTTCAGGCCCCGTCTCCTCACCTTGATCTCCACCCCCTGCCATTTCATCCCCTTCCACCAGCATCTGCTCACACCACACACTGTTCCACCTTATAGGGGTGTGCCTGGCTTATTTTGAGAGCAAGTTCAACCCCTCAGCTGTCTATGAGAACTCACAAGATGGCTCCACCGGCTTTGGCCTCTTTCAGATTCGTGACAGTGAATGGTGTGGCCGCGGCAAGAACCTCTGCAGCGTGTCCTGCACTGGTGGGTCCCTTTCCCTCCAGTTGCTTGAGGCACAGAGCCTACAGAACCTACATGTTTGAAAGAGGCAGGGAGAAGGAATTGGGTGTGTCTGAAGCTCTTTTCTGGGAGGTGGAGTGCTAGCCTGACAGGGGAATGAGAGAAGGGGTGTGTTAGCCTGAGAAGGATAAAAGATAAAAGCCAATGGGCCCAGAAGGTGCTGGGATGTCTGAGATGTTGGAGCAGGGGCAGGCCATAGAGCTCAGGTAGCTCGAGAGTAGGGAAAGATTGCTATGTCTGGTCCTATGTCCCCCATGCATGTCCACTAGCTCCCTAAGGGGAGTCCTATTGTCACCATGACAGATCAGAAGTGGTTATAAGGAGACAGGAAAAGCCCAAAGAGGACATGTCTGTCTCTTCTAAGGGACTTAAGAATCTCTGGCTGAGAGGAGGCAGCTGGCCAGGGTCCTCTCCTGTGTCCTGTGAGCTTCAGGGAGCTTAGTCAAGAGTTTTCCTAAGCCCTTGGCAGGTATCAGTTCAGTTAGTACTCACAGCAGCCTCTCGGGAGTAGGTATAGTTTCTACTCCACTCTACAAACAGGAAATTGGGGCCCAGATATAACAAACCCATACTCAAGGCCTTATGGCTATTGAGTGAAACTTGAGGTAGACACAAATGAAAAGTGGGTCCCAAGTAGGCAAGGAGTCCCTGACACCTGAGGAGGTCTCTGCAGCAGAGAGTCTAGGTCCCATCCTCAGGCCTCATTGAAGAAAACATTTCCTTCTTCCCTTGATTAATGAGGACTGTCTAGGGTTTTCAGCCTCTGTGAAGGACAGGTCATGAAGGCAAACAGTGGGAAGGGAGGTTGTATGGTGAAGAGATACGCTTGCTGTCATCGGATGCCACAGCATCAATCTATTTCCTTTCCTTTGTAGCTTTACTGAATCCAAACTTAAAGGATACAATCAAGTGTGCCAAAAAAATCGTGAAAGGGAAACATGGGATGGGGGCATGGTAAGTGGGAGTCTGCAGCTCATGCTGAAGGCAGGAGGGATGGGGCATGGGGAGTGGGAGTCTGCAGCTCACGCTGAAGGCAGGAGGGATGGGGCATGGGGAGTGGGAGTCTGCAGCTCTAGATGGAGGCAGGAGGGATGGGGCATGGAGAGTGGGAGTCTACAGCTCTAGATGGAGGCAGGAGGGATGGGGCATGGGGAGTGGGAGTCTGCAGCTCTAGATGGAGGCAGGAGGGATGGGGCATGGGGAGTGGGAGTCTACAGCTCTAGATGGAGGCAGGAGGGATGGGGCATGGGGAGTGGGAGTCTGCAGCTCACGCTGAAGGCAGGAGGGATGGGGCATGGGGAATGGGAGTCTGCAGCTCTAGATGGAGGCTAAACAAGGCTGTGACCAAATCTCTGGCAGAAGCAACTGAGGGCAGAAGGGAACCCATATGTCCTGGCTCACAGTTTGAGGGGCTCAGTCTGTTGTGGCAGGGCAGTCAGTGTGTCAAGAGTATGTGAGGTGCCTGGCTCATGAGAGTCACAGTCAAGGAATGACAAGAGGTGAAGGATGGTTCTCCATTCTATTTTCCCTTTGGCCAGCCCATGGACTAGGGCTGCCCATATTCAGGGTGGGCTGTCCCTACTCAGTAGAACCTCTCTGGAAGGGTTCCCAAGAAGACAGTCAGAGATGCGTTTTCTAGTGAGGTTAAATGTCTGTGATTCACCATCATAGCTCACATTAATAACCCATACACACTCTATCTGTCTGTTGGTCATATGTTGTCTGTACATGTGTATATGTGTGTGAAGGCTAGGCATTGATATAAGCTGTCTTCCTCACTTGCCCTTCCCTTCGTTTTTTGTGAGACAGGGTTTCTCATGGAACCTGAACACTGCTGATTCCTTTGGATTATTGACTGGCCAATGAGCTCCAATGAGCCACCTCCTTTTGTGTCCACTCTCCATTTCTGGGATTTGCCACTACGTTTGCCTTTTCACTTGGTTCTGAACTCAGGTTCTCATGGTTGCACTGTAAGCAACTCTTTACTGAGTTAACCTGTCTCAGAGATCAGAGTTTTTACCTTTTAGATCTATGTATTAATTTTACTTAACGTGTGAATGTTTTGCTTGTATGTATATGTGTTTCCCATACATGTGCCTCACATCATGGAGAGCAAAAGAAGTGATCGAATCCCCTGGAACTAGAATTATGGATGGTTATGATCACCATGTGGGTTCTGGGAACTGATCTTAGGTCCTCTGAAAGAGCAACCAGTGATCTTAACTGCTGATCTATGTATTTCTAGCCCTCTGAGGTTAGACCTTTTTATTATTGCTTTAAAAAATAATTTTGTAATTGCAGTATGATATTGAATTTAAACTGTAGCCTATAGCCCTGTGTCTAGTACTTGTGTGACACTATCCTGGAGTAGTGTGAGCAAATGTCTACATACCTAAACAGATCAAAGTAACAATTCTGTCAAAGTTCAGCTAGGCAAACCAATGACTTTCTTAGTGTTATTTCAGGCACAGGGACAGCTCAAAGACACTGTAACATCAATAAGCCTACCTCAATCTCAATGTGGACTCATTAAAACTGTAAACCTGGAGTGATGTGTGCCTTGTAGGCAGAGGGATAGGTTGGAATCTCCTCCCCCAAGAAGCTGTACATGTCTTCTGTAACCTTGGAAAAGGAGAAGCCTTTGAGTGTCTTGTAAGTTTCAGGGACTTTCTGAGACTTGTGAATTGTTCAACTTCCTGGATCTTAAGAGGCCTCCCTCTGAGAATGGAAATGTTTTAATTCAGAGGATGGTCATTTAAAACTGCCATATTATATATTGTACCATTTTAAATTTTAATTTTTGTATCTATCTGGCCATTGTTGCTGTCACAAATATTCAGCATTTTAGAACTTGCATGTTCTTTCAAGTGTCTGCCTGGGAGATCTCCTGCAGGGAACATTTTAGGACTATTTGGTGTATTAAAAAGCTGAAGAGAAAAACTGGGCTTGGTGGTACATGCCTACCACCCCAACTTTCAGGAGGTGGATGCAGTAGGACCATGAATTTAGTTCAGCCTCAGCAACATAGTAGGTTTGAGGTCAGTCTGGGCTATATGAGACCCTACTTAAAACAGAACAAAAAGAAATGAATAAATACACACTGGAGAGACATGGTAAACTACCATTGGGGTATTGTCTCACCCCACCAGGAGGCTTGCATGTCCTCTGCTCAACAGCCTAGGAAACCACAAACTCTGGCCCATCTTGGGAAGCAGCAACATGTAAGACTGGTGCTTTGCACTTGGTGTTTTTAGTCACATGAAGATCATCCTTTTTATGTGTCCTTGTTACTTTTCTGTGAGGTGCTTAGTCATTCTTTTGTTACTGCTTGCAGTCAACTCCCTATCAGGAAGTAACTTAAGGAGAAAAGGTTTATTTTGGGAACTTAGTCCATCATAGTGGGAGGGTAAGGCCCATATGTCTGCAGATCAGGAAACTGAGTGGGGAAATTGGAGGTATTCTGCTAACTGGCTCATTCCCTCCTCTGCTTCTCCCAGTTTCATACACCAGCGTTTGGGGTGGTCTCACCTGTGCCCAAGGCAGGATTTACCACAGTCAGTTAAACCTCTCTGGAAAGCCATCCACAGGCACTCTACGTGTGTCCTAAGATAATTCTAAACCCCGTCAGACGGACCATCAATATTGTCCACTCTCTTATGTTTTCTTTTATTCCTACCAACTATTTTAAGATTAAGAAATATTTTTGAATGTGTGTGTGTGCAGTTCCTGCAGAGGCTAGAAGAGAGCATTGTGTTCCCTGGAACTAAAGTTCCAGGCAGTTGTGAGCTGGGAACTAGTGTCTGGTCCAGTATAGGCTTTTTACTAGTGAGACATCTCTTCGGCCGCTTCTTACATAAGTGATGCATTCTTTATAGACTCGAGCTGTAAAATCTTGGTCAACCACATCTGTGTGAGTTGTTGTCTTGGGTTTATCATTTGTATTTTGACTTTGTTTATGGTATCTTCATCCTAAAGGGGACCTAACAGTTTCTTAAAATCAAATGCATCCATCTTTTCTCTGGAGGCTTCTGGGCCTATATGAAGCCCCCTTCTTAGAAATGTCTCTAAGAATGGAGGAGATGGCTCAGTTGGTAATGTATTTGCCTTGAAAGCATGAGGACTTTGATCCCCAGAACCCATGTCTAAAAATCAATGAAGTATAGTGTCATGCGTTTGTAATCCCAGGACTGGGGAGGTAGAGATGGGTGGAGTCCTGGGCCTCAGGAGCTAGCCGCTTCAGACCAGTAGGAGACTGGAACTCAAAAACCAAAGTGGACCGGGCCTGAGAACCAATACCTGGTTGTATCCTTTGGCTTCCATATGCATGTGTGTGCACACACACATGCATGCACACACATGCGTGCACACCATACACATGTACATCTGCACACTCATGCACACACAAGTGCCCATGAATTAAAGGTATTTTATCCTAGAGGCTTCAGAGAACTCCATCCATGTTTTCTCATATCAGAACTCTGCAGACACCAATTAAGCCTAGATACTTTTACTAAACTAAAAAATAGAATTTTCATGATTTTATTTTTTTATCCTTAAAGTTTGGATTCCTTTGGAATCGATTTGGATGTGAAAAGTGAGACAGGCAATAGGGGTCTTTAGTTTTTGCTGTGTCCACTCATTGTTGTCAACGTCAGGAATCCATTAAAAGCAGCCTCATTGCTAACAGAACAGACTGCTGCACGCACGCAGGCATCTTGTTAATGATAACTGTCTCCTGAAACTCTGAGGTTCCTCTCATCCATGGTCTGGGCTTTCTGAACTGGTCAGCTCGGCTGAGTCTCTAGGATAGACACTAATGAGCTAAGTCGTCCTTGTTGTGTGGCACTACGAAGCAGTATACTGGGCCATGCTGGCTGAGGGGCCTTACTGTCCAGCATCCTGGTAAGACAGGTTCTTAGTAAGCTGCCAGGCATTCATGTATCCTCTACAGCTCAGATTGAGTCACCCTGCTGTGCTGGGTGGACAAGAGAAAAGAGAAGGTCCCAGAGTGGAAGGGGAACCCCTTCCACACCATCTGCCCTGAAACTTTATGCTTTCTCTCCCAGCCACTTATTCCCAGGAATGACTCTGAGACTAATTCTTTATTAATAGATATCTAGGTCATAAGCTTTGCCTTGGTTGCTGACTTGCTCTTGTTATTCCTTTTATCCTAACCCGAGTTTAGCGATGGGCCTGGTTTCCTCTCCTTGTCTTTTTATGTCTGTGTCCTCAGAGTTCCTGGCTTAAATCTCTCTTTATTCTAGCCTGACTTCAGCAAACCTGCTGGGTTATGTTCCATCTCCTCAGTGTTCCGGGTGAATCTCTCACACTTCTATTTCCCAGAATCTTCTCTATCCTGCTGGAGGTCCCACCTCCTGTTTTCTTCCTCCGCTCATTGGCCATAAGCTGTTTTATTGACAGATGATGCTTGTAAGAGATTCTCTCTACACTGCCCCAAGCTATGAAGAGCCTTGGGGTTTCTGAGAATGTGGCTGTGTGTATTTTCTGGATCTTTGTAGCTATAAGGGACCAGGGGACCCCTGTCTACTATGGTTTCCTCATCTTGCTAATTTGAGGACCAAGACTGCAGATGGGGATACAGACTGGGGTCCAGGCATTGGCACTAGAGACTAGAACTGGAGGGATATTGTTAGGGACATCCAGAAAAGATGTTAGAGGTTCGGTTCAGACACCCCAGGAGGGGAGAAGAGGGAAAAGGGATTTTAGATGCTTTAGAATGAAGGGGATACACAGATCGGTAGAAGGATCCCAAGGCCATGGACACTCCCTGGGGCCCTGTGTTAGTCGAAGAACTCTGAAGCTGTCTTAGAGGGCTGACTAATACATCATGGAGCAAGGGTGCCCTTCCTGTGTGAGGCAGGGACAGTGTGGGCGTATCATGGAGGAAGCACCTGCATCCATACCAGGGTGAGTGCTAAGAACCTCAAAAGCCTGAGTTCTACATAGGAGAGACTCAATGTCCCAGGACCAGCTAGGCAGGTCCAGTTAGGCAGCAGGGCCCAGCTAGGCAGGTCCAGTCAGGCAGCAGGGCCCA